>JANSTQ010155395.1:0-11312 GCA_026167885.1 Bergia puertoricense
GTCTGCAACAAGTTGAAATAACACGAAGAAAGTCGTGTTAATAGTTTCGATGCCCAAGCTTGACCACACTCAAGGCACCCTTTGAAGACGACCGCTGGACAAGTGCCAGTGTATCATAGAATCGTGTGTGGTACAAAAATGGATCGTGTATCGAGTGAAATTTACGCTATTGTGTATCGTGTAAAATTTACACTATACACGATGCACGATAGAATCGTGTATCGTGTGTTTTACACAATGCACGATAGTGAAAAAAACGATGCCCAGAGCAAACACACGATTCATTGTATCATGTAGAATTGGAAATCAGCTGAAATCTTTCGTATACCACAGACAAAAACAATTTTGTGAAAAGAACTGTCAAGGTAAGAAAAATATGGCTTCAGAAATGTAAAATTATTGAGATGTCAATTTCGTGTTTGAAGTTTTGTGAAGAACTTCAATGATTTTGAGGGTTTACTAGCATATTAAAAACGAGCGTATTTGACGAATTTAGGAGAAAATCACTTTCGTATACCAGATTCAGGCCTTTTTTATTTGCCCGTTGAAGACGGTGCATTAGGAAAACAACCATTAACAAAAACTTCAGTTAGGGCCCACTATCACTTTCACTTCATTTTCAATAATATTTCTTGTTTCATCAAAAAAAGCTGCATTTTTTTCGATTCAGGCGATGTGACGCCATGTTTTTCTAATTCTACAGTTTTGTTGTCCAGTTACTCTCCTCTCGGACATTCTACAGCGCTATAATTAACAGAGGTTAAAGACCAGGTGAAATATTTTCTACATGTGTAAAATCGTTTTTTCATTCTGGCTACCAGTGATAATAGAGGCCAACAAAGTCACGCGAAAGCACAATTTTGAATTGTACACGAGCTTCGTGCATGTGGCCATATGAAAAATATATTTTCTCCCAATGCCAGCAATATGATATGGAATCACCAGCTCAGAATCGCAATTAGTTTTGTTCTTTGTCAATTTTGTGGTATGTACAAAGCCATGTGTTTGATGAGTTGAATGGCAGCGAGCGACAAGTGCATTGATCCATTTCACGAAAAGCCCTTGAAGTGCAAAAAATAGTCATCAGCCAATCACATGTGCGTTCATTCTGAGCTGGTAATTCCACATTATATCACGTCTCTCTCCCGAAGCTAAAATGTTAACTGTATAGCAATACAGTCAACTATTATATTTGTGATGCTAAAATACCTGGAAAATCAAATGAAATCAAATATGTTATTTTCACAGTTTTCTGACAGATACGAAGACACTCAAATTACCAGTACACTCTCTTGTACTTGTATTGAAGAATAGATTCAAGTGTGTGAAAAAATTGTTTTCGCATAAACAAACTATTAGCAAGTTTGCCTCATTAATAGTTTTTTTTCTAGGCTGTTTCTTGATTTCAAAAGCAAAGCATTTTAGCTCACCTTCTGAGGTGACATCTTAAAAGCTTATCAAATTTGGAATAGAGTTCATCAAACATGTGACATTTAACACTGTGTGGCACCTTTTTCTCCTATCCATTAAAAAAATATTTGGCATGAAGAACTGTTTATCAAGTAAAACAGCAAGTCTAACATATTTAGAATTCCATTAGAAAATAAATAGTCGTGTTCAAATGAAATCCACAACAGTTTAAACCAAACGCAAAGTAAAGTTGCAACAGTTTTGAGGTTCAAAATTTGTTAAGCTTCCCAAAAACATACACTTTTATAGGGATTAATTCAAACTTAACCCTTTCAGCCCCAAACACAACATATGACATGTTGCTAAATTCTCCTAAACTATATTCACACTTTCCCTTAAAACAGCTTGGGAGAAATTTGCTTTTCATATTGGATAGCTTGCTATAAGTGATCAAATCCTTTATTCTCACAACCAAGTGACTTGTTTTATATTGATAATGTTAGGAGAAAATAGATGTTGATAAAGTGACAGGGGCTGAAAGGGTTAATTGTACTACTGGTGAAAAATTAAAGAACTGTCTGGCCGAAGCTACATCAGTTACCTTCAATTAATATTTTTCTGGACGCTTTATTTTATAGAAAATGGCAGCAAGATTCAAGAGAAACTTCTAGAGATGACAAATCAGAAAACTGTTCCCAATGTGTTCATAAGAGGGCAGCATGTTGGAGGCACTGACGCTGTTCTCAAGCTCCATCAGGAAGGACAGCTAATCCCAAAGATAATCCCACCAACAGATAATTATGAATATGACTTGGTTGTGATAGGTGGAGGATCAGGAGGCCTTGCCTGTTCAAAGGTACATATTGTAATGTTTTCACCTGTTCAAAGGCACATATTGTAATGTTTTCACCCATTCAAAGGTACATACTGTAATGTTTTCACCTGTTCAAAGGTACATATTGTAATGTTTTCACCCATTCAAAGGTACATATTGTAATGTTTTCACCTGTTCAAAGGTACATATTATAATGTTTTCACCTGTTCAAAGGTACATATTGTAATGTTTTCACCCGTTCAAAGGTACATGTTGTACTGTATTTGCCTATTCAAAGGTACATGATTTATATTGTACTGTATTTACCTGTTCAAAGGTACATGATTTATATTGTACTGTATTTGCCTGTTCAAAGGTACATAATATTGTCTCGTATTTCTCTGTTTAAAGATACACACCTATGTAGTTGAGTATACACTGTAAGTTGACTTGACAATTTTTAAGACCAGACCAATTTATTTTCCTGTTGTATGAACATTTTGGCCAAAAACATAAGATCAGAGGGGGGGGGCGGCAGAAAGTCTCAGAACATGTCATTCAAGGCAAAATGTTGTATTAAAAACAAACTTATACATGTATATCAGTTATTAGTATTAACCAAACAGGTGAATAGCACTTTTCACGCACTCTGATTGGTTCATCAAACACCAAATATCCTGTACTATTCACTTTGGTCACTCATGCATGAAACGAGCACATGCGCGAGATGGATGTGCATAAGACTGAGGTTGTTTTTTCGCTCGCTTCTTTTGTTGCAAAAACGGAAATAAATTATTTTTTAAAGTTTTGTTCACCTGTTTGGTCAATACTAAAACAATTATCGCCCTCAGTGTCGGTACATAGCAATAGATATTTACCTCGGCGCATTCGCACCTCAGTAACTATCCACCACTAGCCACCTCCACTTCAGGGGATAATTGTTAAATATTATTTTATTGGAACAATTTCAACATGCTAATTAATAATACAATGTTCACGCAAATTAAATTGACTAATTAAATCAACAAATACACTTTGAAGCATGTTTTCATGGGAAAAATATTGGGGGACATTTTTTATGAGTAGAAGAGATGTTTGATGCAAAAAAATTCGATAATTTCGAATTTTTACTTTTTGGCCCCAATATCATCACTTGGGCCCTTTTTGCACTGAGCTTTTCAATTATCAGTGGCATGCGAATTACTTGCAGCAATCATAAAAATGAGAAAGACTCCAAATGAAGATAGTTTTTATGATAACTATGTTGTTGGACCAATGTCCAAATAATATTTGAAACCTGTTTTTGTTTTTCAGATTTTTTATCTAATTTTTTGCCTGGAATTGTCATAAATAGGGCTGGGACAAAGGCTAAAAAAACTTTCAAAGGTTCCTTGGGGTTTTTGAATGAACCTTCGAACCTTTGTTTCAAGAAGTGCTTGATAAAACATTCCTGATCACAGGCTCCAACACATGAAAAAACGGTTACTATATACCACTGTGCGACCACCCAACGTATTCACCCTGCACTAAGTGAGGCAGTCAAGGGACACAAAAGAGACATGTCAAATTCAAAGTCATGTTTCTCAGAAATTAGGGCATTTTTGCCAAAATATGCCATTGTCTTGTATAGATTTAAAGCTACTGACTAATCTAAGTTCATAACATTTCCCTCCTTTTGATTAAAGGTTCAATCAAGTAGTTTTCATTAATTCTATAAATATGTGTAGCTTCCTTTTGATACCTCGGCCAATATGGAAACTAAGACTTACATGTAATTGTAGTTTTTTATAAAATAAACGATAAGACATATATAACTTGTGGGTGCTTTTGGCTCTTGTAAGAGACAATTGGATAGAGTGTGTGTAAAAGAAGATATCAACTCAATTTTTGCTTTTTCTTTTTGACTTAGGAAGCAGCCAATTTAGGGAAGAAAGTTGCTGTTCTGGATTTTGTAAAACCAACACCACAGGGCACAACTTGGGGTGAGTTATGTCGCAGAGTCCATTGGCAACAGACATAAAGTATAATTTTGTTGGTGTGAAAAAATCACTGTATAAAGTGCCCAGTATACAGTACCATGTTAACCTGTGAATTTAAAGCACACTTTATTCAGACAAACTTTCTTTCAAAATCAACATGTGAATTATACATAATCTTCTATAATTATACATTAATACAATATACACAAACATTTGCAACTGGGGCAGTTAACCCTCTCAGCCCCAAACACAACATTTGACATGTTGCTAAATTCTCCTAACCTGTATCTATACTTTCCTTTAAAACAGTTTGGGAGAATTTTGCTTTTCATATTAGACAGCTTGCTGAAAGTGATCAATTCCTTTATTCTCACAATCAAACAACTTATTTTGTATGGATAATGTAAGGAGAAAATAGATGTTGATAAACTGGTTTGGGCTGAAAGGGTTAATATTGAACCCCACAGGGTGTAACATAACACTGGCAGTATGCAAAGTACAGTCTTGGTGCCATAGCCGCGGAATTATTCCCAACAGGGTACAACCTGGTAATGTGCAGTGGGTTGACACCAGGGCAGTTAATTGATTCCAGTAGGGTACAACTTAGCAGGACTCATCATTAAGCAGTTTAGGTCACACAGTAAAATTCAAAACTTATTACACCAGCATGAAATTGCACTGGCCCAAAAGGAAAAATTAAACTATGACAAAAGTCAAATAGACATGATGGTGGTCTGCGCAGTCTTATCCTTGATTTCACAGATGTCACAAGTTTTCGCTGTCTGGGTTATGATTGCCCCAATGTTCACCAAGTTTTTATATCTCATTCATCAAAAAACTGACCAGGTATTTTCAGCCCTATCAGACCACCACTTTTAAAAGTTACTGGCCCAAAGGGGTAAAAAGTGCCTTGGGGCCATTGGGCCAGCGTTTATGTTGAGCCCTGCTCAGGGTGTGAATTTGATGTGTATACCTCTCATCAGTTATTATGTAAACTCAGTAAGTGAAATCTGTTTGGTAGGACTTGGCGGAACATGTGTGAATGTGGGTTGTATACCAAAGAAACTGATGCACCAAGCGGCATTGTTAGGTGAAGCAATACGTGATGCCGAGCACTATGGCTGGCAAGTTGATGACAAACAAGGTTGGTTTCAACCCGTAATATGTGTCATGGTTACTCTTGTGTTCTTCAGCTCTTTATAAAGCTACATGTAGTCACTCAACTGCGCTATTTTTATGGCACATATTTAGTTCAGATTGAATTGAACTTTGTGTTTGTTGGAGGAGGAGGGGGAGGGGGGGTTAAAATGGGTAGCCAAACCCATCAAACCACAATTATTATTAGTTTCCATAATTCCAAATCCACAACCTGAACAGGAATCCACTGATCTGCTATATTTCAGTTGACCATCCAAAATGTGGCCAGAAAGTTTGCATGATGTGAATAGGACCTGTAAATCTGTGGAAATTATTTTAAAAGAATCTGTAATCTGAATGAAATGTTTTAATAGCAAAATACACATACTTTCGTATCCCCCCTTATTTCATCAAAATATGGATAAGTTTATGCTATATTAATTTTGTATATCCAACACTCTCCAGGTTCACAGCATAGCAAAACTCAACACAAGGCTATAATACAATGTAAAATACATTGCAGTATTAAAATAATTATAATATTATTATAATATAATTTGTAATATAAAATTATACTACAGACGCTACTGACAGTACTTTCTTATGAATAAACTACTTCCATGTATACTGTAACTATCTGAACACGTAGTGAGGCCCACAGCAGCCAAACTATCTGAAAAGTTAACTACTCAGGCTGTGTGATAATGAAACAGTAGAGCTGTTTAGATATTAGTTTTTATGAGCTTTATTCAATTTATTGATTATTTTTATCTGGTCAGTGGGAGACAGATATAGTTCAAAGACCAACATGTGAATAATAATTATTTTGTCTACTGTAGTTCAACACAACTGGCTGAAGCTGAAGGAAGGAGTGCAGGTTTGTTCACAGATTATCTTAAAGTTTGAAGATTGAGACTGAAATCATAAGTTCAAGTTATTCATGTAAAACAATAAAGTACATCCTGGAAACATGAATGCAGTTATGGTAGCTCTTGTTAAGAAAGACCTGTGACATCATTTTCAGCTGAGAGAGTTGATACAGTATTAAAGTATGTGACAGAGTTTTGAGAGCTGGCTTACGACCATGAGAAGTTATCAGACCTTATGAGTCTTATCTTTACTACATAGACCTTGAGGGTTTTAAAATTTCTGAAATTTGTTTTGATCTGCAACCAATCCAATCTTGAATCAAATAAAGCCAGAACTTTCTGATAGTTAATTGGTCAATACTGTTCCAACCATGAAATGTACATGTTGGTAGCCTTTCTGTGAGTAGAGATTGGTTATATATTTTGTCTTCAGTCCTGTATACAATCTGTTGTGTTTAACTGACAACATTGCTATGAGAAGGGTCTCAAGGATTTCGCACATGTAATGATAGACACAGTACTAGTGGCATTTCCTACTACTAGCAGCCCTGTTCAAAGAGAGCTCGCTCATTTATTGAAGCTTGTACTTTAGTTAAATTCTAGCCACAAAAAAGGTACTCTTGATTTGGGTTCTGATAAGATCATTAAACCTTTTATGGAACAGAACAATTCCATTGTCAAGTTTACCACAATGAAAAACTGTACAGCAGATGATAAATGCAAGAACACAGCAATCCAATTTATTAATTTTTTTTCACTATTGAAAAAGCTATGCTTGTGGCATTTGATATAAATTATTTAAAATAATTAACAATTATCCCCCAAAGTGGAGGTGACTAGTGGTGGATATTTACCGAGGCACGAATGTGCTAAGGTAAACATCTATCACTAGGCACTGACACTTAGGGGGATAATTGTTTTAGTATTAACCAAACAGGTGAATAGTACTTTTGAAAATGATTTCCATTTTTTGCGACAAAAAAAGTGAGCAGGAAAAAAAGCCTGTCTTTTGCATGTCCATACCACATGCACATTCGTTTCATGCAGGAGTGGCCAAAGTGAATAGCACAGGATATTTGGTGTTTGATGAACTAATCAGAGTATGCAAAAAGTGCTATTCACCTGTTTGGTTAATACTAACATAAATTATAATTTTTTAAATCAAATTACAAAAAGTGCAAAAAATCTATGTTTTTCAGCTTAGTAACATGTAGTTCCTCTTTTTTGCAATTAGATTAGTTTGATTATTAGTTTATTTGAATTCAGCCCTTGACTAACATTATCTGATGACATTTTCCATTAGAACCACATCGGCTCATTAAACTGGGATTATCGGGTGCAACTGAGGGACAAGAAAGTCACCTACCAGAATGCTTTTGCAGAGTTTGTTGATGGTCACACAATCAAGGTAAAAATTTATCAGTTTTTTGTCATCATTTTCACAATGGTGCAAAGTATGGTTTGGGGGCAGGGGTTGAGAGGCATGTATACTTCGAAATTTTGACATCTGTATAAGTTTAGATTTTTAATTGTCACATTTTGGTTTAAGGTTTAGGTTTAAGGTTTACCATAACTGATTTGCCACTCTTAGGTGGGCAGAGAGCCTTGAATGGGGCAACCCATGCAAGAAGTTCTCCGAGGACCTACAGTTTAAAGTCCTTATCCGAGAAGACGCAAAAGTCTAACCATCTGCAGTTGTTAAGACCCTGAGTGTGATCTGTTAATCCCATGACATAAAGAATACATGTTATATTATCAATTACGTAATTTTTAAACTTTATTGTATTCATTTAGTAAATAATTTAAATGGGCAATTCCACATATTTGAAAAAATTGTGTTTTTTAAACTAAAGACCTTGACTTGTGTATCTAGGGGAGTCACTTTTGTGACTTCTTTCATTATTTTTCATTCCATTTCAGGCAGTAAATCGGCGAGGAAAAGAAATAACAATGACATCAAAGAATTTTGTGCTGGCTATGGGCCTAAGACCCAGATATCCCGACATCCCAGGAGCTAAAGAGTATGGAATAACTAGGTCAGTGTCCAATTCAGACCTCAGAGGTGAACAGTATTTAATGACATGGTTGGTACTGTATCAAATCCTCACCTTTTCATATTTTTGTGAGTAATTTTTTGTTTATGAACTGAGTTACAACAATTTCTTAAAAAAATGGATTATATTTTGTGAAATGAAGGCACTTTTAAATTAAATCAAAATTGTGGTTTAATTTAATCCTTTTAGAACTTTGACCCACTTTAAGACTCGATGCAAGACTGGTTGTGCTTATCTGTTGACCTCAAATGTTTTTTATAGTGTTAGTTTTCTGTTTCACTGACAGCTGTTCTTACCTGCAATATTTTAACATTGTTTGGTTTCTATTTCAGTGATGACCTATTTTCCCTGCCATATGCTCCTGGCAAGACAGTGGTGGTCGGAGCTTCCTATGTTGCTCTTGAGTGTGCAGGGTTCCTAGCTGGTATAGGTTTTGATGTAACTGTCCTGGTCCGTTCCATTTTCCTTCGAGGTTTTGACCAGGTATGGCATGTTGTGAACTTCTCTTGTTAGGCAGCCTCGACACTCTTAAAAGAGCTCTTTCACAGTTTGCACATGCTCAAGATTTTATTGACAAGAAAACCATTTCAAGCTAAAATACCTATAAAGAGATGCTGTTCAGATACCAATCTGAGTCTTTCAAGAGGTTAATGACACATATGGTTTGTTTTAGGCAGCAATTAAGTTGGATTAAGCTATCAACTTTTATGTTCCGGGCCAGATCACAAACAAATAAATTGCTTTAAAATACATAAAACCTTGACAAAAGTGTTTTGACTGTTTTTTACTGGATTAGATGTTTTATTTAAAATTCTTTGGATAAATACCGTAAAAATGTAACTTTTGGAAAAAGATCAAATCAAGTGATTCAGTCGTGAAAGATTCCCTTTAAGTTCTTGCACAAGCATTGAGTAAACCATTTTTTTTGCTGTAAGGTGTTGTTGTATATTCCTGATGGTTTTTCCAAAACTACTCAGTCTGCAAGAAGCTGAATCCTTTGTATAAATTGTCATATGCCAAAACACTTTTGTTGTTCTGTGAACTTTTGCAGCTAACTGGTAACAGCCAGTTTCTTTGGAAGACAGGAAATGTTATAAAGCAGATGATAATTTATCGATTGTTTTCATTGTTAGGCCCTGTAGAATTGTAGTTGTTTCTTTAGTTAGTCTTTTAGTATTAACAGAACAAGTTAGCTATGCTGTAGCAAGATTTGGTCTTGTCTAGTTGTGTGCATATGCAAAAAAATGAATAGTGCTATAACTGCTAACATTTTGGTTTCTTATCCAGCAAATGGCAGAACTGGTTGGAACTGAGCTGGCCAAGCATGGACCAAAGATTGAGAGACCTGCTGTTCCAACTAAGGTACAACATGGATAATGAATTCATGCCACAAAATCTGATAAGAATGGTGACATAAATTAAAACTAAAATCAAGATGATGGTGTTGATTTGTATTGTAGTTTTTGTTTTATACTTAAAAATTATTAGTCGTTTAAACTTTTGAAGGGAAAGTATTTTTGCTGGTATAAAAGAACTGGTGCCTTTGTTTGTTTCAGGAATTTAAAAGTTACCATTATATTAGATTATATTTGTGCAATGAAAGGAAACCTCTTTAATATAGTTTATCATTCCATAAATATCACATGTACTAGTGAGAAATACCTTTTGGCATCCCTGTGGCTGTTTTTGCTAAACTGTTGAACATTACACATAAAACTCTACTGCAACTAAGAGTATTAAGCAAGAAAGCATGAATTACAAAACATAATTTAGTCAGCTTGTTTTGAAGAGGACAAACATTGGCTCAAGACAACATCAGCAGATGGTTATTTTTTCTTTGCAGTCTAGCGAAGGAGGTGGTTCTCCTTGCAAAGATAAAAACGTTTGCATGCAGGCTAAAGAGAATATAATTAATATTACTAGAATAATTTTTTAAAATTTGTGTGAGGTGTTCTGCCATAGTGAAGATGTTCATATTTACAGGTTGAATTGATTGAAGATGGTCAGCCAAGGAAACTGAAAGTGCATTACAAGTACTTGGATAGTGGCAAGGAAGAAGTGATAGAATGCAACACAATTCTGTTTGCCATTGGCCGTGACCCCTGTACTCGTGGCATTGGGCTGGAAAACATTGGGGTGAAACTTAGCCCCAAGTAAGGCATTCAATATTCACACAAATTATAGATTAAACAAGCTTGTTTAGTTTTCTATCAGTTCATCTGTCCATCCAACTTAAAGCTGGTTTGTGTGTATATTTAGACTAGCCTACCCTGCAATCAACTCCAGTGCTAACTGTTGGCAATATGGTGAATGAGGGCACGCGAAAACTGTTTCTTTCTCTCAAGTTTCTATTTCTCCAACATTTTTGCTTGTTCACCATTGGTTACTTTTCCTCGTTCGCCATATTTGCCTTTGGAATGAGTACTAGACTGGCTTGCAAAGGAAGCTTTTAATTATTTTTTCGTAGGGCAGCCCTTCTCAGGTTTTTAGTGATTTGTAAGTCATTTGCTGGTAAAACTATTAAGTTGTTACAACAGCTTGCTAGAAAACTAATGTCGAGACTTAAAACCAACCAGTTGCTGAATAACCTTACAGGAATGGTAAAGTGATTGTGAGGGATGACGAGCAGAGTGTGTCCACGCCCCATGTGTACGCCATTGGTGATATAGCGGATGGCAAGCTGGAGCTGACGCCAGTAGCCATCCAGGCTGGCAAGCTTTTAGCACAGCGGATGTACGGTGGGAGCTCTGAGCTGGTGAGCATTGATTCAGGCCTTGCATTTCGTGGTTGTAGTCTGAAGGTTTATCTCCCCAGTTTGTAAAATGAATTATTGTATAGAATTTGGAGTTGGTAAGACCTTGTGGAGCAGTGATGGCTCGAGTCATCTTGCGTGCTAGGAACGCCTGACTGAATTGATCATATGGCACCATCCCAGAAAACCACGCGCGTACAGAATAATGCTAATGCCCGATACGTCAGCTTTCAACCTATCCCAAAGGCGAAAAGCATACCATATCAACTTTTGTTGATCAACGAAACATTTTCAGTC
>JANSTQ010155417.1:0-11311 GCA_026167885.1 Bergia puertoricense
GTTTAGGTTTAGGGATTAGGGGAGGGATGGGTGGGTTGTTGGGTTAGGTTTCGAGGAGGGGTGGGTGGGTTGTTGGGCAAGAAACCTCCACTGATTACAACTATCTTACAGTACATACCCCCTGTCCACTTCCTTGATCTGTCTGGTTGACAGACGGCTGCTCAGTCTCATCCACACTTAGATGACGTCTAAACCGGTAACTTCGAGCACGGTGAGCATCTGTTCGAGCAAGAACCTGTTCATGTTGCATATGGCTGCTTTCACTAAAGCAAAGAAATGAATTAACAGAGAAGTCAATCATAATAAAACTAAATTTAAGGAATCATTAAATATTGTTAAGCTAAAGACATCAACTGTTGCACCAATGATATACCAGTTACAGTTATTAACCTAGTAAGTTCAGATGTGAGCCAAGTCAATTACTACAAGTAAATCTGTAAGCGGGTGGCCAAATTTGAGTATGCATTTAGCCAAGACTCTAGAGATTATTGATTGCATATTCCCATGGAACAGCAGCTCACCTCCTGGGCCTGATCCACGAGGCTGTTCTGGTGTTGTGGTCCAGGTAGTAAGACCTGCCATTTGCATCCTATAAAACATAAGCCAAAAGGTTTGAATAGTTAACCTTGTGTTACTGTCACTGCAAAAGAAAACATTAACCCTTCAAAGGACATGGACAAAGGATTTTTCCAGCCTCAAACCTGAAGCTTTGAAGGCTATTCTGTTATGAAAATGTCACATGCTAAAACTCTCTCAACATTTTAGGCTGCAAAACATCTAGATAAACAAGCTCTTTTAATTAATAGAATGGTTAGGGTCGGCAGGTTACAATTTTTTTTAAAAGAGAAGAGTTCAAAAAATACAATCATCTATTTAGGAAAATAACAAGATCAAAAGGTAGAAAAGATTTGATTTGGCGTACAATAGTTATTGAAATTACAAACAAGTCTAGAAATACAAGAAGAGAAAATTCAGCTCTTAAACAAACATGTGATCAATGAAAACTCATATGTACCTGTCTCTCTTCCCATCCAGCAGGGAGTGGAGGTTGTGTAATAATATGAGAAGCAGCCGGTTCCTCTATGTCAGGAAGGGACTGTGCATTAAACATTCAAGTAAAGAAAAAATGTAGCTATATTAGAATTCATTTCAACCAATGCTGCATGAGTGCAATAAACAGATCATCTGCAGTGTAGAGCTCAGGTTAAGTACAAGATGGACTTTACATACTTTATTGAGCTGTGTAATTACATGTATTATAATCTTAACACATTTGCTTGAATTGTGACAAGAGCACCTTTGAAGGGTTGATAATTACTTGATTTGCATGAAATTAGCCAATAAATCTTGCAATTCTTGCAACAAGAACGTGTTTTTGGGCTATGCATCACTTGATTTGTGAAAAAGTAGATTTTGCTAAATGGTCCTTGCATACTTTGTGAGAAATTTGGTTTTACCAGACAAATCTTGCAAGACATGTAAGAAGAATGTTGATGAGCATTTTTCACATTTTAAGTTTTCCAAAAATCTTTTGAGTCTAGGGCACAGATTTTATTAGTTTGTTAATATTTTATATTAGTTTTAGGACCAGATACATGTGTTGTGTATGCAAGTACATATGAATACATGTACGTATTTATGTATGTATGTATTTAAGTATGTATGTATGTATGTACACATGTATGCAGGTATGTATGTATGTATGTATGTAGATATGTACGTTTGTATGTATGTATGTACCACAGTGGGACCTCTATTAAGCAGCCACCTATTAAGTGGCCACTTTCCAAAGTCCCGAATTATTTGTCACTAAAATGCTGTATTCAAAACCTCTATTCAATGGCCACCTCTATTAAGTGGCCATAGCCACCTTTTTGCCGATGCAAGGGTATTATTTATTGCTTTTTTACCTCTCATCAAATTATCTTTTCAAGTGAAATGCTGACAGGAAGACGATAATATGAATAAGTGATAACTGATAACAACAAGAATTGCAATTTAATCTCCACTGTAATGACAAGTCACAAGCTGCAATATGATTTGCACATTTTTCTGTACATACATGTACTCAACACTAAGAAATACTGTATTTCAAGTAACACGTTTTAGAGCTAGAACTTTGCACGGACTGGAAATGCACAAATACAGGGCACTTGACACTGACTCTGTACACTTTTTAACAAGAATTTTGCTATAAAGAGTCATTAAAATCATGTTGTCTGCCATTTTTACCCAATTTATATTATACCTCTATTGTTCAGACAACCTCTATTAAGTGGCCAGTTTTCAAAGTCCCGAGGGTGGCTGCTTTATAGAGGTCCCACTGTATATAATTATACAGTATACATGTATATTTTTATATGTTATAATTATGTATATTATTTGATTATATATATATATATATACATAATTATGACATATTTTTTATACAGTAGAAGCCGAATAAATAAACTACTGATACAGTAGAAGCCGCATAAATGAACTATTGATCACAGCATATTAAATAGAGCTTTATAAACTAAAGTTTTTAATTTATTATGATCATAATCATTAACATTACCATTATTGTTAATATTATTATTGTTATCATCATCACTAATTATTAGCTATATAATAAGTACCTGCACAAATGGCGGTGCAGATGGTTCTGGCGTAGTCTCCATTGGTTCTGGCGTAGTCTCCACTGGTTCTGGTTGTCCTGGATGGGCCTCCTGTGCTGAGGTACTTGGTGCTACAAGAAACAAGATTTAAAAGCTTAGTACAGATATTCCATGGATTGTTAACAAAGGTGAAAGCAAATATGCTCAACACTTGCAGTCATACTTGCACTAGTTGCTGTCAAAGCAGTTTCATCGGAAAGGAAGCTCAGTTGCAACCTCAAGTGTCCTTTTACCCTGGACTTTTCACTATCAAAAACACAAAGAATCAAATAGGTTAAGATTTCAACACAATAAACTAAATATATAAATTATATAAATGTACATGTACATTGTATTAAGCATGCATGTTTGCTGTACATATAGGAGATCCTTCTGCCTTTATTTTGTAAACATATCCAAACAGACCCAAAATGTCAAAATGTTATAAAGAAACTATCATGAGAAAAGTACAATGTACATGTCGTGTACTTTAAGTCTTGATTTTCCCCTTTGCAACATTTGGAATAGCCCTACTGTATAAAAATTATATAAAATATACAGCATTTTGAAGTTTGTATTACAATTCAGTTCCCAATATAATGCTTTATTTCACCATCCATCATAAAGATTTGTTGTTGTTTTTTTTATTATATGTGTTATTGCACAGTCTAAATTCATCCCTACCTCCTTTGTAATAATCTGAAGTCTTTTGGACGAATTGCAACATATGTTCTCTCAGTCTGAAAGAAAACAAAACACAACTCAGAACCAAAGAATGGTTTATGGCAGTAAGTATTTTCAAGCTTCCAACAGACCTTTTCACAGTTCCTGAAAAGTACATGTACATGTAACAATGGCAAGTGTCTGTCTGGCATTTAGACAAAGGCTGACTTGGCAATAATATAATCCAACCATACAAATCAGTGTTATTATTATACTAACCAGTTTCACATCTCTAACCATGCAAGGTCAGCATTCGCCTTGGTGTAAGACAAAGGCTTGGCTACTTTTCAGGAACTGTGAAAAGGTCTGTTACTTTCTTAGTTGGCTTGTTGTGAAAAACAGTACTTAACAAATAAATTGTTGTTAAACTCTTAATTGACTTCTCACCTCCTGAAGATGTCTATAGATGAGTTCTACATTTCGAATGTTTAAGCTCATAAGCCATAAGCTTTAAGTTCCAGAGGGGTTAAGTTTTAGTGTATTCTTCTTCATACTTTACACTAGATGAAAGTATCCTGGGAAAACCTTTTAATATATAAAAGTAATCTGAAGAACAATGACATGGAAACAAACAAGCAACATCTCAATAAACACTTACCGGGATGATTCAATTACTCAAAAGTACCTCTACTTCTTCAATCTTAATAAAACACTTACCGGGATGATTCGATTACTCCAAGGTACCTCTACTTCTCCAATCTTAATAAACATTTACCAGGATGATTCGATTACTCAAAGGTACAGTACCTCAGTCTACTTCTCCAATCTTAATAAACACTTACTGGGATGATTCGATTACTCAAAGGTACAGTAGCTCTACTTCTCCGATCTTAATATTAAGCACTTAATGGAATAATTCAATTACTCAAAGGTACAGTACCTCTACTTCTCCAATCTTAATAAACATTTACCAGGATGATTCAGTTACTCAAAGGTACAGTACCTCTATTTCTCTAATCCTAATAAACACTTACCAGGATGATTCGATTACCCAAAGGTACAGTACCTCTACTTCTCCAATCTTAATAAGCACTTAATGGGATGATTCAATTACTCAAAGGTACAGTACCTCTACTTCTCCAATCTTAATATTAAGCACTTAATGGGATGATTCAATTACTCTTGAAAAGATACAGTACCTCTACTTCTCTAATCTTAATAAACACTTACCGGGATGATTCGATTACTCAAAGGTACCTCTACTTCTCCAAGAAAGTCATCTCTTGTCTGGTGATAGATTAAACAATAACAGTCATCTATTGGAACTTTTAAAAATTGGTCTGAACTGAAACAGTCAGTTGATTGAAGTAACTTAAAGCAACTAGGATAATAATAATGATGGTAATAATAATAATAATAATAATAATAATGATGATGATGGTAATAATAATAATAATAACAACTAATAATTATAAATAACAATAGCCAGACGGCCTACTCAATATGGTGGTTTTCAGCAGGGCCCTGCAACTAAATAGGTAATCAAATATTTAAATAATATCAAAGAATTTTTTAAAAAAATCCTCATTTGAACGACTTATGTTCAATACACTATAATGTACATTGTATGCATATAAAAACACTTTAAATTTATTAATAAAAAGTACTTCAATCTAAAATCATTCTAAACCTTTTCACATCACAATGGAATACTGCACTAAAATCAATTGTTATCATTTAAATAATTATCATAATTATGATTATACTGTTGACACAAGAACATATACATACATGTACAAGGTAGTGCACTACAAAAATGTTTGGTAAGCATAGGGCTCTGTGGACAGTATTCAAAGGGAATTTGCAACCTTAACTTGGGCTAAAATAAATTGCAGAGTGCTTTTCTCAGGTTTAACTCTTTGCATGCATTTCTAAACAGAGTCATGTAAAGGTATGTGACCACTGCCTTGACTTTTTGCAACTATAACTAATAAGATATTGAGCAGCAGTTACAAAACTGAGCAGATGATGAACTTCTAAAATATTGCAAGCATGAATAAAATTTTAAATAACTTGAAAGTTGTCTGCAGCTTCTTCAGAAAAAATTCTGAGTCCCCAACGGGAATTGAACCTATGACCCTCTGATTGTCGGTCAGATGCTCTACCCACTGAGCTACAGGAACTCACATGGGGAACTGGGTCACTTACCGGTAACTTGTTCTAGTAGATGGTATGTTAAGTACCACTTACATAACTATGAATAAAATTGTTTAAAACAGTTACTCCGGTTAAAAAGTTAAAACGTACAAGCGTTAAAATTCCCAACATTTCGGCTGAGACACCAGCCTTCTTCAGGGGAAGTGATAAATGGTAAATGAAACACAGTTGTATAAACAAAACCTGGTTGTATAAAAGCATATTATGTTGAGTAGTAGGCTCCATGTTTTTGTGAGCATTTAATAATTTTCAGTGGTCATTCAACATATCTAGTAATCAAAAACTAATATTGGATTTACAAGTAAGTGGTCATCAAGTGTATAATTATTGGTTTTCTCTAGAGCTTTGCTACTGTTAACACCACTGACAACAGACTGACCTTAATTATTCATTGCAAAGTCCAACAAGCACACCAATACATGAAATAATAAATTGAAATCCAGAAGCACTTGTTTTGATGTTGTAACAAAGGCCTCCTATGGCAACAACACTTAATGCCCAGCTTACTCTGATTAAGTTCTTAAATGATTATTGGATATTAATTAATATGTTTTTATTAAAATAATCTACTGAACAATATTTTGCCAAATGTTTACAAGTTATAAGATTCATAGATTGATGCACTATGAAATATTAACTTACCAGTCTGTTTTCATCAAATACTTCAAAGAGCAATTTATTGTCAAGCTGGTTTACCTGTGAGAGAACATCAAGAAGACCACAGATTTTTATCTCTTACACTAGGTTCACAAACCCTCCCACCCTAAGTTTGCCTGTCACAAAAATAAAATAAAATTTAAATACTCATTAGTTTATTTTCCTTTTAATTAACTATACATTTTTCACATTGATTCAACTTTTTCAACATCAAGTTAATTTTTAAATTTCTCTTTTAGTTGCACCTGGGTTTTTTCACAACCCTGCATGAGTCTGACTTTCAATTTGTCGATACACAAAAACTCACTGACAAATTCTCTAATTAAGTGTGACAAAGACAAGAAAAAACAAATAAATAGATACATGTATCACAGAGAACATTAGACTTTTAAATAACTTAAAAGTTATTTACGAAATACAATTACAGCAAAAGTATTTGATAATGACCATTTGGGAAGTATTATCAACAACAGCGAGTCAGAGTGGTCCCAGAAGTCACATTTTTTATTCCCCCCTCTCCTAACATTTTATTAAAAAATTCCAAAACCTTACTTGTCCATTAATTAAAAAACCATGGCCTACGATACACAAACCACCAAATGAAAAATATGAGATATATGTTTGTGACATAATTTTATATAATTAATAAATAATTTAATATCTGGTAAACTGTGTTAGGGTTGGTAAGTGGTGCAGCTGAGATGCAAGTCTTAAATAACTTGAAAGTTGTCTGGAGCTACTTCAGAAAAAAATTCTGAGTCCCTGACGGGAATTGAAACCATGACCCTCTGATTGCCGGTCAGTTCCTCACGATGCTCTACCTAGTTCCTGTAGCTCAGTGGGTAGAACATCTGACCAGCAATCAGAGGGTCATGGGTTCAATTCCTGTCAGGTACTCAGACTCTTTTCTGAAGAAGCTGCAGACAACTTTCAAGTTATTTAAACTATACATGTCAACTTGAAAATAATTAAATTAAATGTATATATATTAAGAACTGCTTCTTCCCCTTACCCTAAACAAAAACTCTTCATTCCAATGTGGATTTAAAGTCTGTAAAAGAAGAAAGTGTTGTTAAACATAATTGAAGTAAAACTTATTAATAACTATTTAATTATTTAACTGCTTTTGCCAAAAATTAAAGTTTTGCATATTTCACCAAAATCCAGAGCACTTGGCTCAGCCATTCCCTACATCATGGCAAGCTTATTCCTCTAGTCATAGAGGGGAGGGTGGAAGGGAGAAGGCCATTATATCTATCATCAACAAAAGACAGAGCACTTGGCTCGGCCATTCCCTGCATCATGGCAAGCTTATTCCTCTAGTCATAGAGGGGAGGGTGGAAGGCAGAAGTCCTGCCAGAAGAACCCGAATAGGAATGCTAGACAGGGTGAAGTAAGGCACCCCCTACTCAGTAATTAAGAGGCACGCAATGGAACAGGAACTATAGGGAAGAACCTGCCTGAAAGGCAGAACACAAGACAGAAATATTTCACCTAAACTCACTTTTCATTGCAGTGTTTAAACTGAAGTTGAAAAAAAAGCTCATATTAAAATCAATTGACACTGAATATTACATGTATTCACCCATGAAACATTTAAATGTTAAGATATGGTACATTTCATACATTTGGAATGGAATTGTAACACCACCATCTCATTGTTTGTTCATCAGTCTACTAACAGACAAGAAAAAAACTATTTTTTATTAACTAGTATTGCAAGCCAATCACCTACTGTAATGCCATACCAATTTAATCAGTTGTTTCACAGATCTGCTGGTCCAATTTTCTCAGAAATTGAAAAAAATATCAACTTTGAGTTAAAAGGAAATATATGTAGCCTTTTCATTCAAAGATAGTGTGGCCTAGTGACAGTATATGGCAGAAAAGTACATTAGTCTTATAATAAGTTGAGACAATCTTTTCATGCTGCAAACACTTTCAGAACCATGTCATGCTGTGAAATACTCTACTGAATTGTGTAAACTTATAATGTAAGTCTACCCATCTGATAATTTTTCTTGCTGTTTGATTGCCTAATTGTTAAAGTTTAGCTCTGTTAAACATTTAAAGTGTGTTTTGTACTGAAGCAACCATAAAATTATTATATCTCATGACCTTCTTTTTTCCCCTTCTCCATTCCAAAACTTTTACACCAAAATTCTGTAAAACAACAATTAAATTGGTGTGGCCATAATAGAAATGTAAAACTCATTTCAACAACACTGCAAGTCCTGGTACTCTGAGAAGCCTCTGAAACAATACCTGTTAGTACTTGTAAAATGCAAGTGTAAAAGTTTTATTGAATTTTGAACCTAAGGCTCATGTAGTACTTATTTTGGCATGTCTCACTTTACCTTTTGTTACACTGATTCCCAAGTTTATTACAAAATATCGCTCTGCGATGGAACTTTATTGGAATATCAGAATAATAAATGTTCAGTACCTACCTTTTTTACTGTTTTAGTACAAACTGAATCTATCTCCCTATGGTTCCGATCTCCTCGAAACAACTTGATTTTACAGTAGGGGTCACTGAAACAGAGAGTGTTATAATAAATTACATGTATATTAATGGTATTTTATTAAACCAATAATTTAACTGATGTTCAGAGTTACTAGCATGTAATTTAAACAATAAATGGATAAGATAAGGTATTTTTTCCAAAAAAAAGAAGTTTATATTTATCTCTGATGATGATGTAAGTAAAAAATGTTCAGATTTTACTGTAAAACTTAACATTTTTTGCCCAAGGCAGTCATTTGCAATATGCCAACTGACTGGCTGTTTAAAATCAAGCTGGTAAGGCCATTAGCTCCATGAGAAGAGTGTGCATGATTTACTGCTACCTGTGAAGTAACTGTGGCTTCCCTCATGGAGAGAAAATTTTTCAAAAACAGCCAAAGAGAACGCATGATGCATCAAGATTTGCATATGTAGGATTTCAACAACGAAATTCAAGGACTTTCAAGAACTTTTTAAAGGATTTCAAGTTGTTTCTCAAGGATTTCAAAACTTGTCACAGCACATGGTAACCGAAAACCAATGTACTTCATCATAACATTACAAGAACAAAGTAGTTTATCACTAACAATTGATACTTCATTACTAGTGTGACGCAAAATATAAGAATTTAGTTGGGAAATATGTACTCTAACCGGTATCTCGGAAAATAATAAAGCAAATAAACTCTGACAAGTTTGCCTGTTGTTTTGTCTGTCTCATTCTTGATGTCTGGTAGCAATTTTAGGCTGTTTTGATGAATTTTAGCCCCCAATTCCCCCTCCCCCCCCACCAAAGACGAAGGAAAGGATGGAAAGATGGTCTAGTTGAATGGATGGCTGGGATGCCAGTCACAATACTAACAATGCCCTGGAGTCCAGGCCATCTTCACAGTAATGGTTCCTTCCCTGCATAGGTTTTGACTCCAACAGATCCATGCAGTTTTAGAATGGCTGCTAATTCAAACTTCTCACTGGATTAATGCTTCGATTATTCCAGACTTTTTCAGTTAAACATTGAAGAAATGTATCTGACTTTGCTACTATGGAGTTATAAGGCAAGGGGAAGTGATTTAGCAGGAAAAAATATTTGATGATTGAGTGTGGGTCAGGACAATAAGCTGGACCATTTTTCCATCCTTTCCTTCATCTTTGGTAAGGGAGGGGGGGGGGGGAGTGGAAATGGGGGGCTAAAATTTGCTGAAATGGCCTGAAATCGCTACCAGAGATCAAGAACGAGACAGACAAAAACAACAGGCAAGTCATCTGGAGTTTATTTGCTTTATTATTTTCCAAGATACCGGTAAGAGTAGATATTTCCATACTAAAGTCTTATATTTTGCTTCGTACTGATATGACAACACTCAGTGATCACAAGCCTGGGCCTCCTGTGGTGACACTACGTCATAAGTTTTGACCTCTCGTAAGAGTCTACCGTAGTTTTACAATGTCCTTTGTTTTTTCAAAACAGTAAAATCGTCATCAGTTAGCAGTTCACAACGCAGCTTCGTATTATCAATAATGACTGACAAACATGAAAAGTAGAATCGATCGAACTCTTGAAGGCAATAAACTGATCGATTATTACTAACAAGTAATCAACAAGTATCAAAAAGATACCATTCATATTGAAATTAAGACAAGCAACTTTTCTTTAACTAAATTTTTTAATTTCGACATCACGAAACATTAAACCAGCAAATTTAAACAATGTAACTCCAACTTAAACTGATTCGAACAGAACACCACTCTGGCACTCACCAGAACTCGGCAGAAGTGAGGAAGCCAGAAAGGCAGAATGACATAATATTAAATTATTAATTTTGAGAAAAGTCAGAACATGATAAAAGAAATTACCAACCAATGTTCACCGTTCAAGTGGAACAACAACTCGCAAATTAAGTTTACAAGTGGTCAAACCTGAGTCCAAATATGTCCTTCTTTGCCAATTCTTTGCCAGCAATGACGTTGACTCGAAGAATTTTCACACTCTGGTTGTCGCTGCCTGTACCCAAGGACTGATGATAAAGTCACCATTAATCAAAGTAATAAACGTTTAAAGATATTTTCAAATGTGTAAAACTTACCGAATTGGATCGGAGGCCCAGAATGTGAACAGTGTTGTTGGCCATAACAGAATCGTTCCCCAAATGTGGGTTGGTAGCCAACACTCACTTCAAGACGCCATTTTTGTTATGCCCTGCCCGCTGAAAAGCTAGTACCAGACTCTCGCAGTGAGAACTTTCGGGGTCTGGGAGAAATCACGATATATCTCTTCAGAAATGAGAGTGTTGCTTCTTTTGGTTAACACTTTTTGTTGAATTATTATACAGAAGGATTGTGTTATTATCTCTGCAGGGTTGTTGTGGTACCAGTCACCCGCGGATGGGCAACCTTTGTCAAGTTTTATGACGGATGTTGACCGCCAGTTGTACGTCACGGCGGAATTTTCCGATGTCATGACTCATGAGTCATGGTCATTCATAATCTCGTCCCCAGATTCCTCTGAGAAGAGCAGGGAGGAATCTGGCAAAACTCGAGTGATTGGCTAATGAATATTGTAGTTTTACTCTCGGAAAGTTGCATGGCGCGAAGTGTCAGCTCGTTCGAGTTTTAAAACAAAGCAACACGTG
>JANSTQ010155439.1:0-21560 GCA_026167885.1 Bergia puertoricense
AATTATACAACTAAGTCAGTCTTCATACACCTTTATCAGACAACATTCACATACACCGACCATTAATCACATCCCTCAGTCACACAAAAATACATATAATGTTGTTATAAGAGCCATAAGTAGTATATATATGCCGGTTCTAGTCCTCGTCAAATTTCTGTTATTTATTGTTTTCGCGCTAACAACCTGAAAATTAAACAATAATTAACACAAAATTAAGAGAAAAAATTTTCCCACCTTATTACTACCTGCCTCTTAATAAAATTCTTTGTTAATTTTTTGAAAATAATTGTTAAAGTTTTTTTGTGAGAGTTGAAAAAATTAAAATTGTAAAATAAAAATTGTATTTAAAAAAAATTTTCACGGGTAAAATAAAATGCCAAGAGGGAAGCGGAAATCAAATAAGTAACCAACTAGAATTTCTACTCACTTTACATCACCTAGAGAGAATGAAGTTATGAATAATTTTAGAGTAAATTATAGATCAACTCCTTTTGATGGTTATCTTCAAACTTTATCACTTAGATCAATTGAATATAAGTATTATGATATTGAAGAGTTTTTGAAAGATGCTAAAAAGCAACTATAGCTGTTATAAGGAAAAATTTGGATATGTATGCAAAAAGATTTAATACAAAAGCACTTAAATTTTATATATCAGCAACATGTGAGTTTGATAAAACTGATGATACAGATACAAAAATTATGTAGTTTAATTCTTATCCAGATGCTGTTTTTGAGTCTTCAGATCTTAATGAAATTTATGATAAGGATATTACAGAAGTTATGTTGGAATACGAAGATGCAAGATTTCAAGGAAGCGGATGAACTATTAAGGAAGTGTTAGATTTTAATATTAGTTTTGTTGGTTTTAAAGTTCTTGGTGTTGGAAAGTATCATCCACTTCCAAAGAAGATTGCCGATAAAAAAGCAATACTTAATTTGAAAAATGAAGACTCTTATTGTTTTAAATATTGTATTGCAGCATCACTTAATCCACAAAAATATCATAAAGGTATATTAACAAAGGATTTAATAAAAGAAACAGAAAAATTTAATTGGGAAGAAATGAGTTTTCCAGTAAAAGAAAAGGACATCTGTATTTTTGAGAAAAATAATCCAGAGTATTCAGTAAATGTATGTACAAGTGATTATAATGGTTTAGTTTGGCCAAAGAGAGTATCTATGCGTAACAAAAGAAATAATAAAAAAGTAAGATTATTTTTGTCAATGACAAAGGATGGAGCCGCACATTATTCTTTGATTAATGATTTATCAAGGCTTGTAAGTTCACAAGTTAGTAATCATTGTCATAAGATGTATTTTTGTGATAATTGTTTGAATCATTTTTCAATTAAGTCTGCTCTTGAAAAACATGAAGAAATATGTTATGAAAATGAATCAGTAAGACTTATTATGCCAGGATCTGAAGAATCAAAATTGTTTAATAGAAAAAGAAAGAAGAAAGAAAAATTACAAATTTAATTTGAAAATTATAATCATCAAATGAAAGTTCCTTTTGATGGAGCTTTGGATTTTGAAGCTGTTCTTCCAGAAATGAATGAAAAAGTTGATGACGGTAATACAGTTAAAATACAAAAACATGTTCCTTCTGGTTTTGCATATCTTATAAAGTCATTTGATGAATCACTAGTTAAGTCAATATTTGTTAATTATACATATAATGAAAAAGATAAAATAAAAGAAGACATTGAAGATGAACAAGATGAAGAACAAAATAAAGATAAAATTTCAATTGTTGCGAGAAAATGTGTAAGAAAACTTGAAAAAGATTGCTAGAAGCTCTTTAATTTTTTAATGAATAAAAAAAGACTTGCAATGAGTGATGAAGAAGAGCATCAGTATCAAAAACAAAGAAAAGTAATGTGTCATATTTGTAAAAAACCGCCAAATGTTGGTCTTGATCCAATGGTAAGAGATCATTGTCATCTTACAGGAAAGTTTCGTGGTGCTGCTCATAATGATTGTAATCTTAATTATCAAGTGCCTGGATTTATTCCTATTTTTATACATAACCTTCCATATGACACTAATTTTATTATACGTGCGTCGGCTGAAACAGAAGGCACACTTAATTGTATACCATGTAGTGAAGAAAAGTTTATTAGTTTTTCAAAATATATTCCAGTTACTTACGAAGATTGTTATGGAAAGACAAAAATAAGAAATTTTGAAATACGCTTTCTTGATTCTTTCAGATTTATGGCAGGTAGTCTTGATTCATTAGTAGAGAATCTTAATAGTACTTTTGAAGTAACTAAGCTTGATGAAGAAGGAAAACAAGTAACAGAAACATTTATTGATTATAATTTGAACTACCGTCCTAATATTAAGGCTCATTTCAGTGACTATTTTAAAGATAATCCAGGGTGTAAACTACTTTTGAAAAAAGGAGTATATCCTTATGACTATATGAATTCATTTGAAAAATTAAAGGAGCCCCAACTTCCAAAATATGAAGACTTCTATTCAAAATTAAATCCACAAAATATTACAAAAGATGAATATTCACGTGCTCAGGAAGTGTGGAAAGCCACAAATTGTAAAACAATGAAAGAATATCATGATCTTTATCTTAAAATGGACTCCCTTCATCTTGCTGACACAATTGATGCATATCGAAAAGTTAATATGAAAGAATATTCTCTCGATCCTCTTTGGTATTATACAGCAGCCAGTTTTTCATGGGATGCTTTTCTCAGATTTACTAATGTTGAATTAGATCTTCTTACTGATGTGGAAATGTATCAATTTTTTGAAAAAGGGATGTTTGGTGGAATTAGTGTTATTTCTAAAAGAAGAGCAATAGCAGAAAATCATTGTATTTTAGAGCCCCGGGCAATAAAGACTGAAAAAACAGATTCAAAGGGAAATACATTTATTTTTTATATTGATGCAAATAGTCTTTACGCAACTGCAATGTGTAAATCGCTTCCTATGGGAGAGTTTCAGTGGATGAGCGAAGAAGAACTCGATAATTGGCAAAATTTGCCTGATCTTCAAGTATTAAAAAGAAATAATGAAAGCTTCAAACAAGGTTGTGTTCTTCAAGTTGATCTTAAATATGACTCCAAATTACACGATCTTCATAATGAATATCCATCTTGTCCAGAAGCAAAGAAATTTGGGGATATGGAAACAAAAAAATTAGTGCCAAATCTTGGTGATAAAAAGAATTATGTAATTCATCATACAGCACTCAAGCAAGCTATTGAAAATGGATTAGTAGTTACTAAAATTCATAGAGGAATTAAATTTATTGAAAAAGATTGGTTGGCGTCTTTTATATATCATAATATAGCTTTGAGAAAAGCAGCAGTTAATGAATTTGAAAAGAATTGGTATAAATTTTTATGTAATGCGCCATATGGAAAATCAATTGAGAATTTGAGGAAAAGAATGAAATTACAGCTTGTGAATAATAGAAAACAAATAGACTATTATACGTCAAAACCAAATTATAAGAGGCATGAGTCATATTCAGACAAGTTAGTTGGCGTGCATTTGAAAACAACTTCAATTTACCTTAATAAGCCTGTTTATCTTGGAATGTCAATACTTTGGCTGTCAAAAGTACATATGTACGATTTTCATTATAATGTTATTAAAAAGATATGGTCAGGAAAACAGTCGGAGTTATGCATGACTGATACAGACTCTTTGATGTATTTTGTTAAAACAAATGATCTTTATGATGACACACGCCCTTTTATTAAAGATCATATTGATGTAAGTAATTATCCTGACAATCATCCTCTTTTTAAAGGAAATAATAAAGAAGAAACTGCTAAAATTAAAAAGAAGAATAAAAAATCACTTGGGCTTTTCAAGGATGAAGTAGCAGGTCAACAAATTACAAGTTTTGTTGGACTCAGACCAAAACTTTATAATTTTGTTATTAATAGAGCCAGAGGAAAAAGTGTATGTAAAGGTGTAAAGAAATGTGTAGTTAAAAAGGAAATTACACATGGAGATTATCTCAAGTGCCTTGATCTTGAGCATAAAGAAATGCGCAAAATGAATATTATAAAAAGTGAACATCATGTTAATTATACTGAGACTATTGATAAAAAAGCACTTGATGGAAATGATGACAAGCGGATTATTTTACCTGATGGTATTAATAGTGTAGCATATTATTATAATCCAAATCCTGTGTATGATCTTGATGAATTTGATGATCTCGAATGTCCAGAAATTTGTACTTGTGTTAATTGTGTAGCAGAGAAAAATGAAATCTTCATGAAAGTTAAATAAATCTAAAATTCAGTTAGTTGTAATTCTTGACGGTAAAATGACTCAATTATTTTTTCATCTTCAAGATCTTTTAATTTATATGTAATTGGTGATGTTTTTAATACTTTAGATACCACAAATATTTCTGTTGTCCAATTTTGCTTGTATCCTTTTTTGAATTGGTTTTTATATTGACTTATTCTTACTCTATCACCAACTTTTAACATTTTTTTCTTTTCGCTTATTTTTTTGTTGTTTGCTTTTACCTTCGCTTCTTTCTTTATTTTACCTCTGGGGTTATCATAAAGAGAGTAGTAAACTTTATTGTGTGATTCTTTTTTCAATGCTTTAATTGGTGTCATCCCAGCACTTGAGTGTTTTGTGTTATTATACCCTCTTATTATTTTGGCAGTTGAAGCCACCAACGTAATTGTGGGAGCTCTTCTGTATCATCAGGGTGGTCAAATCTGAATTTTATTTCTTTTGCAGTAAGGTTTTTCCACATTTTTTCTTTTATTGTTCTATTGAATCTTTCAATTACTGATGATTTTTCTTCATTTTCAGTAGAATACATTATATTGTTGTTTTATGACAGAAGCTTTTTGAGTTCTTTGTTGTAAAATTCTTTTCCTTTATCAACCCAAAGTAGTTTTGGGGTTCTTTTTGTAAGTCTGAACAAGTGTTCAAATGCTTTAGTGATTGTTTCACCTTTCTTGTTTTTCAATGGTCTTGCAATTCCGCATTTTGAAAAATGTCAATTATCATAAGAATGTATTTATAAGAGTCATTAGAGCTCGAATATTTCCTCATATCAACAAGATCAGCTGTCCATGTATCATCAGCATCTGGAACCCAGACAGCTCTCCTTTTAAATTTTCTTCTTATTGGTTTATGAAGTTCTTCAGCTATTTTCGTTGCTTGGCTGAAATTTTTTTTGAATTTTTTTGTTTTTTGTTCCTTTTCCAATAAGTTTTTTTACTTCTTCTCTTTCAAAGTCTTTCCAATATTCAGGATCAATTGTAAGTCCGTATTCATTTTCCATTCCGTAAGGCATTTTTGTACCAACTCCAAGTTTCTTTTTTGTTGCAATTGCAGCTCTGACGCCAGCATGACCCCATTGTGTTTGTTTGAAAGGAATAGCATCCAAGGACTTTAACATTTTAGAGTCTGCTTGGAGTTTACATTTCTTTCGATTTTTTTCAGGTTTTGATTCACATAATGAATAGTCAACGTCATGTTGCATTGCAACTGCATCAGTTTTCCCAGTTGGTTTTTGATGTATTTTTATTATTTGTCCAGTATTCTTGTCATACATCAGTTGGGATTCAAGAGGATTATAAGGACCTGCATAGTTGTATCCTGGGAGTGTAAATCCTTTTTTTTTGTCTTGGTAATTTTCCAATTAGTTTGTGAATGTCAAAACCTGCGCCAATTGGTGCTCGTTCAGCCACTGCTGACCTTCGGTCAGCGACTATTTCGCCAGTATTAGGGTTGTACCACATTTATTTTAATAAATTTAATAAAATAGTTTTAAATTTGGCAGGCTATTTGATTTGTTTAATTTTTTTTTGGTTATTTCCCATCAGTTGGGCTTTTTGGGTCTTTGTATTTATAATTTTGGGTTTTCTCAGGCTACTAAGGCTATATAATCCAGGGACTGTATTGTACTTTTTGTAATAATTTTTTTCATATTTTTCAACTATTGGACAATCGTCAAGTATATCTTCATCGATTGAATGTAATTTTATGATGAATCCATTATGATCATAATTTTTACCACGAAGAAAAGTTCTTATTTCACTTAGTGTCTTTTTGTATTTAATGTAAGCTTTTTTACATTCTTTTTTCTTTTCTTTATAATTTGTTAATTCAGAGAATCCTTGAATAATTATTCCAGGACCTGCAAGAGCGCTAATAATTATTGGATTCATAGTTGCAGTTCCAACAACTACACCCACTGTATTTAGTATAGTTGATGTGGTACTGAGTCCTAGGTGAAGTATTTCATAACGCCTGAATGCTTTTTTATAACAAAATACTTTAAGATGATAATGATAATAAAGAGCAATTAGTTGATCAAGTTTAGAGTCAATGTGATTTAAATTAATTACGTTTAATTTGTTATTTTTCATCTTTTTATTAAAATTAAATTTTATTTTTAAAAAATAATTGATTTTTAAAAATAATAAATTATTAAATAAAAATGGAATATCAAAGACTTTTAAAACCATTGAAAGAAATGAAACCGAAGAAATCAAAGAAAAGAAAGAAACCTTTAATAAGAGATATGGTAAAAGAAAGAGTAGAAAGAGAGGGACTCAAGTACGCCAAGAATATGCCACAATATGACTCTTATGGTAATTTAATTAGCAAAAAGTCTGTGGCTACACCAAAAGTCTTTTTGCAGGAAACTTTTGATGCTGCAAAAAGTCTTGCTGTTTCAAAACCTAAAGTTGGATCAATTAAAATAAACTCAAATTCAGAAAAAGAGTCTAAAAATTATCTTTATTTTAATTTATATTCTCTTGATTCAGATTCACCAACTGGATACTCTAAACTTTATTTTACAACAGACTATTTTTTTTCAACAGGCGTGAAATATGATGAAAAATACGGAAAGTATTCTCTCCCATTGTTTTTTGATAATGGAGCTATTTCATTAAGATATCTTGATGAACTATTTGATGATCCTGATGATGGTCTTGTTTTTGTTGAGGACTCTATTTCAGCCAGGAGTTGTGACTCTAATGAAGTGAACGAAGCGAACGAAGTGAGCGAGGAAGGTGAGCCACAAGATCAATTTGTGGGACTCTTTAATCAAATTGCTGAAAAAGCTTTCCCACTTATAAAGTCAAAGTTGACAAAAATTTTCAGAAAAGTAACCCCAACACCTGATTATATTCCTAATTCTTTTGACTCATATGTTGTTGAGGACTCTCTCAAGAGCATTTGGAAATCTCCTGATACAGGTAATTATGTTCTTCATGCAAGACTTTTCCAAAAATGAGACGAAATTACAACGAAATTTTATGATTATAATACTGAAGGTGAGAAAATTTATGTTGATCCAATGGACTACCTCGATACTCAAATTAAAGTACGTGCTACATTATTAATACAAGGATTCTATGTTGACTCCGGTAATATCACACTTCAAATTAAAGTACATGAATGTGATGTTTCACAGTCTTTAATTTCAAATTCAGAAAAAGTTACAGTGAAAAATGGTGTTGAATGGACTGACAGTGAAAGTGAAAGTGATATTGACGAATTATTACATTGTTGAAAAAAATAACTTTTTTATTTTAAACGAAAAAGTTTAAAATAAAAAATGGATCCTCAAATTGAAAATCAAAATGATGAAAATAAAGAAATAGATCTTGACAACGAAGTTGACAATGAAATTAATGAAGTTAATAAAGAATTGGCTGTTAATGAAGTTAACGACAGCGAAGCTGGCAGTGAAACTGAAAGTGAAGGATTCAGTGAACTAAGTAATGAAATAAAAGTACTCACAACAAGTGAACAACTTCTTGATAAGTATAAAAAATTATTGGGAATATTAGAAAAATCATTCGAAGAGCTTCCTTATGTTATTTTTGGAAAAATAGAAAGTAAAAAGAGTATCTTAAATTTATTAAGCTGTATAAAAAAAATCATAATATAAGAAGTAATTTCTTTACTTTTTATGAAAGTCTATTCATGGAAACTAATAGACTTGATCCTTATTCTGATTTCTATAAAATAAAATTGATTTTTTATTAAGCTTTTTATTTAATAAAAAGTAATGCTCAGCATTGACGATTATAAGCATAATCAATACCTTACTTCGAAAATATTTGGAGGTTATCCTATTGAAATTATAGATAAATTAAATGATATGTGTAATTATGATGAAAAATATTTTAATCGTTTGATTACAAAAGACAATTTGACATTGAAAGCTATTTCAGAAATTGTGGGGTTATCAGTCAAGGAAATTAAAAAAAGAATAAAAAGAAAAGACAACTTTGATGTATGTTATGAATCAAAAATTTGGGAATCTTTTACTATTGATTTTGAACATGATCTTGATTCTTTCAAAGGAAATCATGAAAAATTCAAGGAATATTTGTCAAATTTTGTTGATGTAGAAGACCGAATCGAAGATGAGGAGCGAGCTGAAAGTGAGGACGACAGCGAAGGAGAAGAAGATTGTGACGAAGGTGTTGAATTAATAGGTGGTTGGGGGGCGATAAATTTTTTTCATTTTAAAAAAATATTAATAATAATAAAATGGATCCTCAAATTGCAAAACAAAATTATGATATAATAAAATTAAGAGATTTGCTTGATAAACAAGAACAACAAATAAAAAAATTAAAAGAAGAAGTAAGAATACTTAAAAATAAAAATAAAAAATATTTATTTTTGGTATTATTAGTTTTTGAAATTAATAATACCAAAATTTACTTACTTGTCAACATCTTACTATTATTACACCAATAGCAACCTCAGTTCCATGAAGATCAAGTTCGCGGTTATTTCCATCAGTAATATAAACTCTGATACTGCTTATTTCATTTGTATTTATTTTATTGTACCAAAGATGAGTTGGTTTTTCTGCTATTGGGTAGCCAACGCTCATATTATTCAATGACACTGCATGTAAGACGTCAGAACCAAGATGTTAAGTTGTGTTTGTACTTACATCACAATGAATGTGCACCCAATCAACATCTCTTGTTACATTTGGAAGCAGCTGGCCAATTAGTGTCTGGGCTTCATTTTTTGCTGGATAAACCTTGGGTTCAAAACCAATAAGTTTGGCAAATTCACCTTCAGTAAAGTCAAGATTGTAATTTTTTGGAAGTGTAATAACTATTCTTGTAGTAACTGGATCAAAAAATAAATTGGAGTCACCGTCATCTTTTTCTGGCCCCAAATGACTCAACATATAATTTTTTATATTTGCATAAGTGTACATTCCATCTACTAGTTCAACGGTTTTCCAAGAGTCAGTTTTCTTTTTGAATTTGAATTTATTGTTATTGTAAATTTTTTTAATATTTTTCCATGAATAAGTCATAGCAATAAGATTATCCATTGCAATGTAGTTGCTTTTCGTTGGATCAAGCCTTATTGGAAGTGTGTATCTGTAGGTAAAGTCATGTGTTTTATTTCTTGGATCTTGCCTGATTGCGCTTGATGAATCAAGTAAAAGATGCATTGGAGGCTTGCTTTGCGAAAGATACATTTCTTTTATTTAAGGTATTTTTAAAAACTTTTAAATCAGGAACTTATTTCTGTGTTTTGTCTTGATACAGAAATGCTTTTTACCAGACGTTCTTCAACACAAAATGAAGAAGTCGCATAACCAATATACTCTGCATTGGTTGTGATATGTTGCCTGTTGAGATACAGTGTACAAGAGTCCTTGACCTTGCATTGAACTGTCACAGTCAGATTTTTATTGAGATCACTTTTTGCAATTGGATAAAACTTGTAGTCCATTATTGGAATCATTCCTTCAGTACTTTGAGGTGATTCAATAGCAAAACTTGCAAGTGTTCTGCTTCCTGCGTTTGGTTGCTGCGGAGCGCACATTATTACTGTTTTTTCAATTGTACCGTCGCTGTTTTTGAAGTCAAGTTTATAACGGAAAAAATAATTTCCTGAGCTTCCTTGAGTACCAACATTAAGATTAGAGCCCAATCTCAGAACTACTTTATGGTCAAGTATGTCAGATCTTGGATTTTTTCCAGTTGGTTTCAGTGTCAAGGAGTATCCAGGGATGTCAACCCAATTAGTGTCTGTTTGTGTGAACAAGTCACCAACTATTTTCATTTTCCCTTGAACAACAGGATTAAGAAGGACATCTTTTTCACTCAATAAATTTGAGAGGTCAATAATTGGTTCCGCCATTGCTTTTTATTAAAGTAATTTTATAATAATTTATAAACCTTTGTCATTGTTGTGAATTGGACATTACCAATTGCTGGATCAGCAAGAAGAGGATCAACGTTGTTTTTCTTTGTCCATTTTGAATAAGGCTTGTTTGTTGTAGTTGTATTGAGATCTATATTATTATAGCTTCCAAAGTCTTTGTTTTCTTCAAGAGTCATTATTGAATTATCTTCTGCTGCATAAGCATAAATGTCCCAAGTTCCAAGTTGTTCGTAACTCGTATAAAATTTAACATTAGACAAACAAACACAAGAAGGAAAATTAAATACTATTACTGTTCTTGGACTTGGGTTAGTTGGTTTTTCAAAAGAAAATGCACTTGAAAGCAAAAGAATTCGGTCTCCATTTTTTACTTTGACTGGTCATCATAACTCAAAAGTTTCTTCAGATTTGTTTTGTCTTTTGTTGGAAGGCCAGTTGTAATATGAATCATGCCGTCACGATCTCCTGTTTCAAAGCCTGTATTCCTTATTACAGTGAAGTATTTGTTGTAGTCAATATTGTCAATGACCATTGGATTTACTCTTCCATAAGTTGATTCTGTTCTGCAGCCCATGAAGAACAACGCTATTTCTTTATTCGCAGTGTGATTTACATTAAATCCAAACCAAGAGTCTTTTGTTGAATCAAGTACTTCCATATTGAAATCAAGAATGTAAACATTTGCCCTGTGACTTGTTCTTTTCACATTAATTATTGTCAAGTTGTTGTTCTTTCTCAAAGTAGCAATAATTACATCTGCAGGCGAAGGGTGATCTTCATTGCAAATACCTTCTACTCTGACATTATAATGTCCTTTTTTCATTTTGCCAAGAAGAAGTTTTATGACACCATTTGAAGCTGAACTGCTTACAGATGTTACAAGATGGCTTTTTTGTCGGTGATACTCAGAACAATAGTCCTTATAAACACCATAAACCACTGAATTAAATCCAGTAACTTCAAAACTTGAACTTGACAGGTGCTCAAATATATTCACTGTATGAGCACTATCAGCAGTTGACTCCTTGTCAAATTTCATTTTTACTTCATCGTATCTCATAAGCTCATTATCGTTAAAGGCGCTTGGGTTAGTCAAAGTAGCTCTCCTGAGAAGTACTCTATTATCAAGATACAAATAGTCACCTTCGCTATTTTCAAGATCTTTTCTTGTTTTAATTTCAAAGATATCTCTGATAAGTTGAGTGTTATCTGTTTTCTTTCCATCCGATTTCAGTTTAATTGAGTTGTAAACAAAATGTGAAGTGTCTTTTTCTGAAAGAAAACCATCAAGTGTTCTTGAGGCACTTGGTTCTCCTGAACTGCTTGTAGTTGAAATAAGCTTGGCAATTTCATCTTTTCTCATCAGTTCTGATGAAGCGATATCAGCAATGTCAGAATGCTTTGACCTTCTCAAAGAAACTGTTGGTGATTCAAATATTATGTTATCAGCTGCATTATTTGAGAGGTCTTTTCTGATTTCAAATGTCATGAGATCTCTTGACACTGGTGCGCTCTTCAAAGTTGTAGTATTTGTTGAAGAATCAGAAGTAGAAAGCGTAGTTGAAAGTCCATTCAGTGTCGTACTTGATTTTTCACCAATTACTTTTACTATTTCATCTTTTCTCATCAGTTCTGATGAAGAGATGTCACTTGTACTAGCATGTTTTGATCTTCTTAATAAAACTGTTGGGGATTCAAATATAATATTGTCAGCAAGATTGTCCTGGCGATCTTTTCTGATTTCAAATGTCATTAGATCTCTTGTGATTGGTTTACTTTTAAGTGTAGAAGTATTTGTGAATTTGTCAGAAGTATCTACTGTCGTATAAAAACCATTAAGAGAAGCTGAACTGCTACTTCCTGGCGGTCCAGGCGGTCCGGGAATTCCGTTTGGACCAATTGAACCTCGAGCACCCTTATCGCCAACGGGATCTTTATCGCCAATTGGACCCTTATCGCCGAGGGGACCCTTTCCGCCTAACGGACCCGTATCACCAATCGGCCCTTTATCGCCAATTGGACCTTTTTGGCCAATTGGCCCAATATCACCAATTGGACCTTTATCGCCAATTGGACCTTTTTGGCCACTTGATTCAATATCGCCAACGGGACCCTTATCGCCAACGGGACCTTTATCGCCAATTTTGCCCTTATCGCCAAGGGGGCCCTTGCTGCCTATTGGACCCTTATCGCCAACGGGACCTTTACTGCCAATTGGACCTTTATCGCCAATTGGACCTTTTGGACCAGGCGCACCAGGTGCACTATGTATATTAGTAACTATATTCTTTACTGTATTAGATATCTTACCTTGCTTATCGCTATTAAAAGCACCCATTTTATTTATTAATACTTTTTTTAAAAAAATTTACCCTACTCTTTCGTCGAAATTTTTCAATACTTTATCATTAACACGATCATAATAAGCAAAATTGTACTTCCCTTTTGTTGCTTTCTTCAATAGTCCTGGGTCAATACCAAGTTCTTTAGCTATTCTCTTGTTTTCTCTTTCACCAAGATCAAAAATACAATAGTGTGTGCAATTTGTTCTGATAACCTTTGGTGTTTTATAGTAGTCTTGTGACAAATAGATACAACTGCAATTACGATGTCTTCCCTTGATAAAATAAGATTTGATTTTGTTTCTTTTCGTCTACAAGATCATCAAAAACAACAACTTTATCAACAGTATCATTCGGTTCACAAAGTTCAGTCAATGGTGTTACTTCATTATTTGCAACTATCATATCATAACCAACTTTTGGGTTAACTTTTTTTTCAAAAAAGTCCAAGAGGTCTTGATACTTTTTTTGTTGAAGATTGTCTGCAAAAAGATAAAGTTGGTCAAATTCCAAAAGACCTTCATATATCATATTCAAAAGAAGATTAGTCTTTCCGCCTCCTGATGGAGCAATTATTACCATTTTAAATGTAGGACCAAAGAATGACTCATGTTCAACATATTTTGTTGATCTTGAGCGATCATAGTTTTTGAATTTCATTTATTTAATATTAAAAATTAAATAAATAAATAAATTTTTAATTTTAACAACGTATTTTCAATTTTAATAGAATATTTTCAATTTTTTTATTAAATAAATAATGTCAATTACAAAGTGGAAACAAAAAGCTGAAGATGAGCTTGATGTCGAAAAAGACATTAAAAAAAATACGAGCCACACTATATGATTATAACCTGAAACGTAAGCTTTCAGAAAGAACTTATGAAAAGATATTTGAAAGTATACCAAGGAAAATTGGCGAACAAACAGAAAAAGCTGTTAAAAAAATGGGTACTCAAACAGAAGAAGCACTTGCGCAAGTAGGCACACAAACAAAAGAAGCTCTTGAAAAAGTAACAAAAGAAATGCCGAAAGGATTTATTAAAGCGTTTGAAAAAATGAAAGAAAAAGAAGAACAACAACAAGGTCCTCCAGAAGCGTCAGCATTCCCAATAGCAAGAGTATTCCCAAAAAAATCGGTAGCATCCCTAGAAACACCAGAAGAAATTGATATTGGAGAATATAGAACAAGAGAACAAATGTTCGGACCCCCACCCACTTCACCCACTTCACCTTCTCTGCTCCCTAGTTATATTCTTTCACAAAAAAGGTATATAAAGATACTCAACCGCCCATGAATAAAGATGCTGATGAATATTATTCAAAATACTCTTATGATGAACTTATTAAACTAAAACAAAATACGCAAATTATTAAACATAAAGCAAGTAAATTTTATGAAGATTATAAAAATAGACCAAAATTCAGAGGTGCATCAGATAATCAACATTTCTCAGGACTAAGCGCATCACAAGTCAAAATAATCAGGGATAATGCACAAAAAAAAGTTGATCAAATAGATAAACAAATGAAAAGAATTGAAGGAAGTGGTTTTCCAACAAAACCAAAAGTAAACATAAACGACACGATCAAACAACTTACTCTCAGTTTATCTTCAATTCAAGCAGGAAATACATCAAAACAACTCAGAAAAGACATCAAAAAATTAGTAAATAGACTTGGTTATATCAGAGACAAAGGAACAAATAAATAGATTCCAAAAAACTTTTACAATGAACTTAAAAAAAGAGTAAATAATATTTTATTATTATATTAAATAAATGAACAAAAGTAGCGAATGGACACAAAGATATTTCCCTGAAGTGGGAAAAAGACTATATGTACACAAAGGAAGTGAAGTAATAACTGACTCATTGAGAAACATTGGCAGACGAGTGTTTCGAATGAGTGGAAAAAAAGCAAGCAGCGCAGCTCAGCAAAGCAGCAATCAAAAGCGCAGCATCCAAAGCTGGAAAGAAAATTCTCAAAGAAACATTAACACAAGCTGGAACTAAAGCAACTAATGTAGCTGCTAAAAAAGGAAAAGAAAATTAAAACAGATTTTAAAAAAAAGAATCAAAACAAAGCGCCCCAGCAAGAAAAACAAATAAAAAAGAACCCGCAGCAAAAAAAACAAGAGACAATATGGCTGAATTAGCAAGAATTCTTGGAATGATGAATTAAAAAATAATTAATTATTTTTTAAAAATACGTATAATAAATAATGGCATTCCGAAATCCTGAATTATTGAAAAGAATTGTACCAATTAAAAAAAGACTTACAAACCCAATCGCACTTCCTGCAAATGGTGCAGGACAATCTAAAACAGGATATACATTTTTAATGACAGACCGTAATGATTGGTATGACTGGTATAATGGTTATATTCTTATTGACTTCAAAATTAATAAAAAAGCAGATGGCACTGACATTAATAACGCACATAGAATCGCTCCAGCAAATGGGATGTTTTCTATTATAAAAAGTCTTAAAGTAACAAGTGGCGGAACAACACTTTATGATAGTAAAAATAATGTAAAATATGCTCTTTTCATTAAAAGTTTACTTGATTATTCAGACGACTATGCAAGATCAACAGCAAAAAAAGAATTATGGTACATTGATACACAAAGAAGAGTCGCAGATTTAAACAACACAGCAGACGGTTTTGTACAACGACAAGAACTTATAAGAGGCATTAATGTAGTTAAAGCAAAACTTCCACTTTCTAAATTTGGATTTTTTGAAAGTTTACAAGATGAACTGCTCCCTCCAATGAATTTTGAAATATCAATAGAATTAGAAGATGATGTAAATTGTGTCATTTCACAAAATTTTGGAGAAGAACGTCTTATTGTAACAAAAATGGACTTATGGGTACCAATGTTAGATTTTAAAGCAGAAGGATTAAAAGAAGTAATAAATACTTATCTCAAACCACGAACAATAAAATACATGCAAGAAGAAGTAGTTGTACGTTCACAACAAACAGGTGCCGTTTTTGATTTACTATTAACTCCTGGAAAACCAAAAATTAAACATGTATTTGTTTTTATTAAAAAAGACTTACTTGGTAATCAAGGTAAAAATAAAAATCCTTATGTATTAGACACTTTCAATGTAACAAAAGCTGACCCTTCAACTACACATCTTAGTTCAGCTTATTTAACATATGGATCATCAGAAAATTATCCTGGGAAAAAGTATACATACGAAGATTATGTCAGAATATTAGAAGACATCGAAGATTATAACTATAGATCACATGACTTCAATACAGGCACACAATTAAATATAGCTAATTATTTTACCATGTACCCTTTCCTTTACTTTGATCTCAGAGCACATAAAGAATCAGCAACTGATGATTCAAAAGAATTAAGACTTTATTTAAAACTAAATCAAGGAGCAGATGACGCTAACAAATTTAGTGTTTATGCAGTTATGATATATGAAAATTAAGTAATCTATAATCAAGTTGGAAAAGAAATTGTACCAATTAGTTCAAATTATTAATATTTTATTAAAAATTCTTATAATAAATAATGTACACTGAATATGAATTAAATCTGACCGAACATCAAATTAAAAAATTATCACGAGCAAAAAGAAAAGACGAAGAAATAAGACGAAGACTAAGTAATAAACAAATAAATAGCACAGGAAATGTTAAAATCCGTCTGACACAAAGACAAATCAATAGACTCAATAAAGCAAAAAGTAAAAAAACTGGAACAGAATTAAAATTTTCACACACACAACCCAGAAGTCAATTAAAAGGCGGTAATCTTGCGCTCATGAGAGCAGCAGCAACAGCAGCATTGCCAGCACTGAGAAGTATTGCGCCTATTGCAGCAAAAACACTTGGTCTGACAGGACTTTCATTTGGAGTTGAAAAAGCACTTAAATCAATATTTGGCGGAAATCTCAAAAACGCACCAAAAACAAAAGTAAAACAAATGATTGAATTAAATGAACTACTAAGCAAACTTCATCCAATTATAGGCAGGCAACTTGTGGCTCAATACGGTAGTGGGGACATTCAAAAAGGTGGTTTTCTTGGCACTTTAGCAGCTACTCTTGGAATTCCAGTAGCACTTAAACTTGTCAAGAGTCTCCTTGGACGTGGGGTTCAAACAGGAAATGCCACTAACGCAAATCCCGTATTAGCATCAATAAGTGATCCTATTGTTGCAAGAGAACAAAGAAGAAGATCTGGCCGTGGGATTCAAACAGGAAGTATCGTACCATCATCATACCCTGGTCAAGCTTCTATGATTGATCCTATTGTTGCTGCTGAAATATTGAGAAGGCAGCAAGGAAAAGGAAAAAAAAAATACAGAAAAATGTCCAAAAGAAAAGGACCAAGGTAAACACAAACAAAACAAGATCAAAATTAAAATTTATTGATAAACCATTGTCTAATTTTGATCTCCTGAAATGGTGCGATCATTTGGGGCTCCCAATCACAGGAATTTATTCAAGAAATGAAGTAATGCCAAAGAAACACTCTCCATGTATAATTAATCTTGACTCACTTGGATCTGCTGGTACACATTGGGTTTGTTGTTGGCCTGAAAAACATCAGTTCAGTTTATTATTTGTCTGTGCTTCATATTTTACAATAAATGTTACAATAATTTATTTTGATTCATTTGGTCTTCCACCACCTGAAGAATGGCTTGAAAGTCTGAATGAAAGATATCTCATGAATACCTCCCAAATACAAAATATAAAATCAGTAAGATGTGGATGGTATTGTATTATGTTTTTGAATGAAATGAAAAAAGGAACCACAATGAAAAACTTTTTGAGAATGTTTTCAAATAATACAAATGAAAATGAAAAAATTGTAAAAAATTATATAATAAATAATGAGTAATAAAACATATTGCGTCAGAGAACGCAAATACACTGGTAATAATAATGAACAAATAGTGAAAGTACCTATTAAAAAAATAATAAAATAACTGGTGAAAGACTTGCAATAAAAAGTATTTGTGATTCTTGTGGATCAAAAAAATTCAGATTTATTCCATCTAATACAACACAAAGCACAGGAAGTGGAAGAAAAAGAACTAAAAAACGTGGTAAAACACATGCTGGCCAAGGCTTGCTATTTGGAAAAAATTCACCATTCAAAAATGTACCATTTCTCGGGGCACTCAGAAGTCTGATGTATATCATTAAAATGAGTAGTATTAATAAGATGTGTTCTCAACGATCCCTCAAGCTTATAATCAAAAGGCATAAAAATATTTCCCTTGTAATAATATTCAACAGTCTCAGATTCTTTTTTTCTTCTGAGATAACGATACTTTTGAAGTATTAAAATAATACTTCTTTCTTTATATCTTGCACCAAAATAATATTTGATATCTACAACTTGTATCTTATACTCATTAAGCATCAAATGCTCTATAAGATAAACCATAATGTCACACTCAAGGAAGTCATTAAAATATAGATAATTAACGATATCACAAGCAGTAAGATATTCACTGAATCTTGATTCACTCAATGACTTTACTCTTTTTTGATTTTGTTTTTTACTTCTTTTTACTTTTCCAGGATCAATTGAATCATAATAAGAAAAATGTTCTTTTTGTGAAACAAGAATATCAATGTATTTAAATATTTGATTGCATTTCTTTCTAAAGGCCTTATCATTTCTCACTTTAGTAAATTTCTTACTCAAAAGTAAAATTGTATCACTTCTATTAAAGTGATCACCCCATAAATACCTAAAACTGTAATAAGGGTCTTTATGAGGTATTCCAAAATTTTTCCAAAACAATGTTGCCAAGGCTATTCTTGTGAACGCGTCCAAATCAATAACATTAATATTATTGAGAAAATTAATAAAAGACTCAACAAGACTATAAGACTCAAAATCAGACAATTTGCCTTTCAAAGCATGATTATTGTATAATTTTATTATACTATTTTCCCAGATGTAATTAATACTTTGTTTAACCATTTATTTTTAATTAAAACAATGTTAAAATAAAATTTAAAAAATAATTTTTACTATAAATAAAATGAAAACTGTACAACAACAAAATGAATTAGAAATTGTGCATCATGATGGCCTTAAAATTGACCTGCTACCTGATTATTTGGTATATCCAGAATTTAATAAAATAATATGTTATAATGATAATGGATTTTCTATGAAAGATTATAAAAACGCACATTATATTATGTCAAACATTTATCCAAAAATTCATAGAGTAGACTTTTATAAAAAAGATAAACTTGTAAAAAAAGAACGCTCCCTTAATTATGAAAAAGAAGAAAAATATGAAGAAGATTCTGTATTTAATAAAATAATTTTCTATATAGAAAATTATAAATATATTGATAGATTTTTAAAGAAAAAAGAAAGAATATAAATTAAAATGTGTTAATAGTTATTATACTAAAGAAGAAATTAAAAATGAATATAGAAAAATCAAAGCTAGACTATTTGCATATGAAAATTTTACTAGTGATATAAAAGGCGCTTTTGATGATTTTGATTATGACACAATAAAAGATATAAAAATTATTATTGATGATTTTAATAAGGATAATGAAGATAATTGGAGAGATGATATATATTATCAACAATCGGAAACATTATATATATCACCTTAACTATTAATTTTTTAATTAAAATTTTATCAAAATTTTAATAAAATTTTTTAAAAAGGTTCCATAATCATATCACCATCATCATCATAAAGTCTTATATTTCCATTGAAATCTATTTCACAAAAACATTTATTATTAGAATCATAATGTTCAATTCTTCCATCAGCAGTTAAAATTTCATACTGCTGCACTTTAAATCTTTTATTATCTTTATCATAAATATTACATCTATGAATACAAGGCCCATCAGATCTATATAACTTTCCATAAAAACAATAATACTGAAACCAATCTAACTGATTATTTCCAACTGATCTTAACATCTGAGCGGCTGGTTTATTATTAAGTCTATGTAAATAACCATCTTTAAACCATAAATATTCACCATTTTTTCTTTTAATTGCAGGACCATTTTCACGATCTAACACACCATGACAATACCATCTTTCTTCTGTATCTGAAATATATGCAGGTCCACTTTCACAATGAGGATATCCTTCAAAATACCATTCTTTAGTACCATCATCTCTAACAATTGCCGGTCCATCTTTGAAATGAAAATTATCACCTTTTAAATAACATAATGTCATACCATCAAAATTATATTTTTCTTCTATTGAATTAATTTTCATATTATATTTATTATTTATATTTAATATTTTTAAAACTTTTTCCCTATTGCTAATTTTCTAATAATACTATTTCTTCTTCAAATTTTCTAATATCTTCATTTCTTTCATTTTCTTTCTTTTCTAAATATTCTTTCTTAAAATATTTATAAACCTCTTTAATAATATTATCATTTTTATCATATCTTGTTAATGCATGAACACGAATTTTATCATCAATACATTCATTCCTAATTATTTTTTGGTACTTCAATATAATTAAATAATTCAATTCCAAGTGTATCATTTTCATAAATTTCTATTTTATCAAATATCTTATCAAAATATTTTCTATATTTATTAATATCATAAAAATCATCTTTATCATAAAAAGATTTTTCATCACCATAAATAATTATTTTATTAAACCTAGGAATTTCATTATGAATAGCAAAATAATAACGAATAACACAATCTTCACAATCTTCATTTATAACTTTATGTTTTCTATAAAATTCTAGTTTATCAAATTTTAATCTTTTAAAAATTTTATAAAAATGAGTAATTTCATCCATATTAAACCCATAATCACTATAACAAATTATCTTATTTAATTTTGTATTCTCATCCATCTTTTATTATTTATTTTATTTTTTTTAATTTTAAATTTTTTTCAATAATAATTTTAAAAAAATACTTTATTATAATAAAATGTGGAGAAATGAAAATCACTTGCCGCATAATTTATTATATGCAGAATTTAATAAAATAATTTGTTATAGTAATGATGGAATTTCTATAAAAAATTATAGAAATGAAGGAAATATTATGGATTTTTATAAAGATTATTATAAAGCAGAATTATAAAAAAGATAAACTCATAAAAGAAGAAAAATATTGTTATTACTATAGTGAATATAATGGGGAAGATCAAATTTTTAATAAAATATTTTTTTTATTACAATGATAATCATTATATTGATAGAGTTTTCCCTAGAATTATTTTTAATAATAGAAAATATTTATTCGATAAAATAGAATTTTATAAAGACAATAAGCTCAGAATAGATTTAATTAATTATGAAAACAAAAATAAAGGAAATCTTTGTCATAAAATTAATAATGACAGAGATAAATTAAAATATATTCATAATTATCATACTAAAGAAGAAATTGAAAATGAATATAAAAAAAATCAAAACTAGACTAATGTCATATGAAAGTTTCGTTTACAACATAAAACATACTATTAATAATTTTGAGAAAAATAACAATACTTATAATGAAAAATATTTTATTAAAAATATAAAAGAATATTCTAGACATTTTGATAAAGATGATGAGGTTTATTATAGTAACACAGAATATTATGATTAAGCTCCTATTTTAAATTATTTTTAAATTTTTAATAAAATTTAAAAATTTTTTCAACTCTCACAAAAAAACTTTAACAATTATTTTGAAAAAATTAACAAAGAATTTTATTAAGCGGCAGGTAGTAATAAGGTGGGAAAATTTTTTCTCTTAATTTTGTGTTAATCATTGTTTAATTTTAAGGTAATTTTTTTTAAAAGGTACATTAGCGCGAAAACAAAAAATAACAGAAATTTGACTTGGACTAGAACCGGCATATATATACTACTGCCATATCAACGCAAGTAGATCCTATTTTGCATAAATTAGCAATCTTATCCATTATCCATAACATAGCACCATCTCACATCATGTATAACACGTTCGACAGGTTGCAGGGGTGCCCCCTTTATGTTTTCAAACATGGGAAGGTTT
>JANSTQ010155440.1:0-11308 GCA_026167885.1 Bergia puertoricense
AATGGACCTCCCCCACCTAAAATTGCTTCCTACGTATACGATCCTGTGGATAATATTCATTCATCGAAAAGTAAATGAATGTTTAATGAGTTTTCTATTATGCTTATGCATGCAGAAAAACGCATGACTCATGAGACTCGTGGAATGGAATACTAAGTATTTGATTTTGAACTGCAACTTATGACGGTGTTTATTCACACAAAAAGCAACATGCAACAGTCACTTCCTGACCACAACCAAAGGCAACACTTTTCTTGCTGTGAAACAAGAGAAGACATGTTATATTGACCAAGTATTTTATTTTGTCTTGTTGAGACATTTGAATTGATAAGCAAATTTGTACGTGTTGTATTCCGACAGATCTTAACCGCCATTGTTAAATGTGCCCTATGGACAAGTTTGAGATTTGGATGGACCATTTGATCTTGTGCAATGCGGCGGATTTATCTACAAATTAATTTCTAGTACAATCTTTGGGTGCAAAATCTCAGTATCTTTCTTGTGTCTCTCTTACTGTTTAGAATATTGTTTTTAATGGCTTTTATCGCTCGTTCATTTTTTCAGTGTCCTAAATTATTCCGTACTCTCTACCTACATCCTCCGTGGTTGGCCAAACACAGATAATCAACATCAAAAGAAATCGAGTGAATTTTTTCCATTTATTCACCCTTCAAACAATGTTCATTATGTTACTTAATACAAAAGCTACGAACTCAGCTTTATTACCTAAACAGAGGTCTACTTAAAATTTGACGAAATATAATGATGGACAGCTAATCATTTATCCAGCAAAATGCATAAAAGATTTGAGAGTTATTGTCCAAACAAACAAGAATATATTTCGACGTCATGAAGTAAAAAGAGGGTTTTCATTGTAGATAACAAGCCATGACCTTTACGAAAACTGGCCTCAATATTCACCTAAACTCGTGAGCGACTGTTTGTGTCCTTGACAAAACTGTTTTTCGAACCGTGACGTTTTATTTCCGTTGTCGCCGAATAAACTTTACTTAACTAAAACAATATCCTTTCAATTCAGCACTATGGCTTTCCACACCTACCTTCACCTTTATGTTAAGGAGTGGAATATTTTACTACTGTTTGTTTACATAGTGCATGAAGAGCGTTAAGATTTGAAACTCTAAGAGCCGCCATTTTTTGCTAGGTTATAGTTAAACACTGCTTAATGATATTGATGGACAAGAAAGCTAAAACACAAAGTACGAGAAATTAACCGTTGCGCCTAACTAAGACAATACCCATTCAACTGAGTTCTCTGAAGCATAAAAAGCTGCTATTTTTAAAAATTGTTGACTAGAGCAATCGAACTATGAAATTCATTCCGGTGGTAATAAAACGAGGTCAGGGTTGGCCCACTCTCCTCATAACTTGCTTGTCTCTTAGCGGTGCAACAAGTTGTTGGTTCTGTGAAGCTATCAGTCGCTCGTCAGTCACTTATCTTTTCGTCGATAAACTGACAACATGAAGGTCCTTATCCTCTTTGCTTTAGTTTCTCTGGCCCTTGGAAAGTCAATTCCAGAAGACCAAGCAGATTTCGAAACAGGTGAGGCTTATTGATAGTGTTTATATTTATTTTAACATCAATCACAAAAGTGTCTTTGTTTCGCTTGAATGTTTAACTTTTCAAGCAATGCTTAAAGTTACAGCTTTAAAGCTCAAAGAACTAGACTTAACAATAGCTAAGAATTTCAACTTTCAAATGGTGTTTTATGTTATTTTAGCTTTTAGGTTTGTTTTTTTGTTTTTTTTTTGCTATTTTAGGCTGCGTCCAGTTGTTGGTGAAATTTGCATGATAGATTTTCCGTGTTGTGCTCGCACAATAAATTGGAAGCTTCGGTTTGGCAACACACTCTTGGTATACAATAAAATAGTTCTTACTTCTAGCAAAAAAGCAAAATCCGCCTTCCGTAAGAAAGGAAGTTTGCAAAGGAGTTTAGCTCTTTAGTTTAAGAATGTAAAACCGGATCTGAAGCGCTTGAATGACACGAAGTGTGCTTGCAATGATCGTGAGTGTCTGAGATGGTTGCAACACAACAACCGAATTTTGCTACAGTTTCCTTTCTTACTATGTCAGTTTCTGCAATTTCGATCTTCTCTCAATATATTCGTTTCTATATAAATTAGTTTATGCTTTTCCTCGGTCTATGGTAGCTGCCAATTGTTTTTATTTTCGTCCGCAAGTGCCGCGTACTTTTGACTGCATTTGCGTGTCTCTAGTATTCCCATCCCATTTTCTACAATAGTCGATTGATCTTCCCTTTTTCTTAATAGAATATGGAGAATAAGGAAACAAATTGCGTTAACAACAGAAATAACACTTCAGTAATCACCGCTCGAGTGTTTAAATGGCCATGGTTACAAAAAGTCTTTTACTGAAATGCAAACATGTCAGTGGGACAAAACTTTGTTCAGTGTCCTTGAACCTGCTTTGATTGATCATTTCATTTCCTTAAAATAATGGCAATAATTTCAAGACATATCAAGAACCAAATGTAAATGTTAGTTGGTTGTGTAAACTTTTTTATACGGAGAGCAGATTCGCTTTAACCAGTCAAACTCGAAAGGCTCAAACACAATTAGGTAGGTTTGATTGTTCCATATTATTCCGATCTTCATTTTTCTTTCAGTCTTTCGTTTCTATGAGCTACCATTCACTGCAATGTTAGTATATGAAAATCATTGTTTACACTACATGTTAAATTGCAAAGTTTGTCAGGTGGACAAAGGCTATCGTGAGATAACTAAACTATTCTGTCAAGTCTTTTATCTTTACTTTTAGACAAAAACAGCACTGATAAAGTTTGCAAAAATTTAAAGCAAGTTTGTGGGATCCGTTTTTTTGCTGGGTGTCAACACCCGTTAAAAATCTCATACATCTGCTTATAGTTTTTAATAAAATTGTGAAACTTCCAAAGCATACAGGTTTCTCGGTTTGATGTTTCACTTGGCCAGATAACCACTGTTGAAATGCTATTCAATGCATTCTGCTCGGTTCATTTGCTCACTCGACAAAATTCGTGGTTTTCCTGTCGCCAAAATGTAAACAAATGGCATCAACAAAGATCGGCATTTGGAAACTTGATGTTCAAGATTTCAAGTATTGTAATACACGCTTCTTTTTTATAGGAACCAGATGATTTTGGCTGAGGCTCATTGGTCACAACTTTTTTGGCTTTTCAGCCTTAACTTGTTCTTTAAGTTGCATGTTTTAATAATTGATCTGCAATGTTGTATCAAAGATGCCTCTTCAACTCAAGGGTCAGGTTGCCACTGCCAATCTGTTTGGACGTCACAAATACGCGTTCATTGATCAGATTTATTTGCACAAAATCAAGATGTCAGTGGAGTTGCTTGTTTCTTTTTTAGAAACTGGTCTTACATGGTTAAACATTTAAAGTGTTGTTGCGAAAGCAAAACTCTGGCCGCGAATTATTACTGATTCGGGTTGAGTCTCTGAGTCTTCCCAGCCTAAGATTGTTTTTAAATTGTTGTTACATTTTTGGCGATTTGAGCCTCATTATTCTTATAAAATTATTCTTATAAGAAGAGCATGTATTGAAGTGCTACGGAAAAGAGCAGAGTCATTATATATCGCAGTGTCTGTGAAGAAACATGTTTGCGTGGATATAAGCTTGAACTGTCACTTATTAATCTGTCCGATGAAATAAATGTGGCATTTCATCGCAGGCAGAAAAACCACATATTGCATATTCACGGTTCGTACTCGCTGGGACTTTTCAAATTCCATGACTTTCCATAACCTTTTTGTGTTTTGCATGACCTCATTTTCACAAAGGTTTATACATGTAAAAAAGTTATATAAAACGGAGGGTTTGCCTTATAATACGAGTCGGCTTATACACCGGGATTTACGATATATGAAAATATCTCGGTTTTGCTATTTTCAAGCGTAGTTGATGCTTAAGGTGAGAAGGGATTGATTTCGCATTAATTTGAAATATACATAATTCAGTGGTGTTTCTCTCAAACTTTTAAACTGGAAAACGTAGTTCTATTCATTTTCCATGACCAAAGCTAGACACTCCATGACCGAAAAAAGATCCATGAATTTTCAGGCCTGGAAAACAAATTCCAAAAATTTCACGACTTTCCAGATTTTCCATGTCTCGTACGAATCTTGATATTTACTATCAAGGGTGCAAACTTACTTTGTTCAACACCGGCCAGCCGGGCCACAGTGAGTAGCCGTAAAAAATTAAGTGTCTTTTTTCTGCAAAACGTATAGGCCAGACGGGGCGAAGCCCGCCCCTCCCCCTGCTCCCTCTTCACTGAATTCTTTATTATTCAGCCAATTACAACGAAACTTGGAAGAAACCTTAAATGGACCATAACTTACAAATATTTGTATATTCATAGATTTTAGCATTAAGATTATACCATTCTAAGTAATTCTGATTATGATTTGTATTACTGGCTATCAATATTGGTGTGATTTAGTGTTAGTATTAATAGCAATAATTTTATAACATATGTAAAAAAATATTCTCAATGCTGTACTAGTAAAAAATAAAAATACTATTTTAAAATCGAGAATATATCAATAAAAAAATATATATACATATGTTAGTATCAGTATTAGTATTGATGTTAGTATTAAGTAGTTTTTGAATTAATATTGTCATTATCATATATTATTTTTAATACTGTTATTATTAATATTACTATTATATAACTTGATAGTGTAACAAGTGAAGCTATCAATATTCAATGAATCAACAATTCTCTGTGTTCTATTCCCCAGGAGAAGCAATTCAAGAAGACTACGAAAATTTCGATTCAGGTGAGCTTTGTATTCATTTTGTGCGCGCGGCACGATCCCGCGCGCACAAAATGGTCTCGAAATGGCCGCCATTTTAAATTACAGTCGTTGGTTTTAAAATAGTTCTAAGTACTACCAAAACTCATTATGTTTAAATGCGTTTATTAGCTAAAGTTGTGCATGAGCTAAAAGGCAACTTCTTTTTTGAATGTAATTACCAGAACTTGTCTGTTTAATAGTTCATTTTACAGAATTCGTTTCTTTAGCAAAACAACTGAAACAACAGCGACCGTTACTAATCTCGCAGCGCGTTCTGGGATGGTGCCTTTTGGGTAGACCTGAAAGCGCGCGCTGATTGGCTTACTACAAACACGTGATAAATATCCGATCACCTGGAACCTGGGAAAGATACAAAAGTGTATCAGCAAACTTTCCAACTCATGATGTAGCTTATGCATTTTTCCATGTAGTTTTCAGTTATTAATTTGATTTGTATATAGATTTAGTATTTGGATTGTACCATTCTAAGTAATTCTACGTAACATACCAGGTAGTTTTAGATATTTACATTTATAATTAGGTCATAATCAATCGCTTATCAATTCTTTTATTATTTATTTCTATCAACAAAGCATTTTAATCTTTATTAACGTCTACGTTTGCAATAATAATAATAATAATAATAATAATAATAATAATAATAATAATTTCATTTGGATCTAGGGGATTTTTCATATTTCGTGTACCAGTGTCCTTAATCAGTTATAAATCAGCTAAATGCATTGTGAATTTAATTTATTATCATCATTATTATTATTATCATCAGCATTACTATTTGTTGTAGTATCATTATTAGTATTACTTCTAATATTTTTGATTAGTATTATTTAGCCGGCATTAGTGCCATTATTGGTATTAGTACAAGTACTCTCATTAATATTATTAGTAGTATTTAGTATCATTATCAGTATTATTATTATTACTATTAATAATATGGTTTAACAAGTGTGAAGCTATTATTACTCAGTGAATAAGCAATTCCCTACTTTATCTTGCATTAGAAGAGAAAATTGCAGAAATCCAAAAAGATTTGGATGAAGGTAAGCATCAAATAGAAGTAGATTTATGGCTTGAAATTAATGTGGCAAAATAAACGTCACATTTAAATATAACTTCTGGAGTATGGCTCTACAATCGTTTTGATTATTTACATATTGATAAATAAAAATTATAATATCGAGTAGCAAAAATTTTTATCCACAAAGTTTTATCTACAAATTTTGAACTATCTCCGTTAATGTTGTAAATTTTTATTTGTATATATAGATATAGTTTAGAAATAAAATTATATAGTATAGGACTATAGGACTATGGGACTTCGTTTGTCCAGTCACATTATGTCATAGTTGTGTTGAAAGGTGTTAAAAACGTCTGAAGAACAAGTTGGTAATTAATAATAGTAGCTAATAATAATAAAATAGCAAAAATAACATTAACATCCATTCATGTGTCCCATAAAATTTATACTTCAACTTCAAGGGACACGATCATTATAAAATAAACTTGTCTACAACTGTCTGTTTTTTAATAAATTAGGTTAGAAAAATATTTTACTTTATAAAGGGGCCGAAACTAGTAGTCTTAAATTTGTTATAATAAAAAATGTATCAACGAATAATAAGATAATATAAACCTATTCTGCGCTTTTTGTATCGAGCTATAAGGGCCACAGAATGAAAAAGTGTTCGAAAAGTGAACATTTGTCCGAGGCAGAGCCAAGGGCCTGTCATGCTCGATACAAAAATAGAGAGAGGGAGTTTATCTATTTTATGATTAAACAATAATTTTCTCCATTGGAACAACAAAGCACGCGCAATGAACGTAATGAAGAAAAAAAGGCAAAATTTGTTGAGTAATCTTTGTGTTCTGTACTGAATTAGGTCTCTTTTCCTTTGTCGCTGGACTTAGAAGCTGAATTTTTTACCATCATTCAGCAAGAACAACTGAGAACCAAACGATTCTTTTAATTGCTTGCAAGTGGTTGCAAATATTGGGCCTGCTGTATTGGCCCTGCCCGCGTGCATCACGTAATTGATTCTGAACAATAGCAGCAGCAAATTATTGTTAAAATATAAGAAGACATATAACATGTCTAGATAACACTAATACTGGTCAAAATCTAAAATGAAGGTTTAGATAGAATAGTTTTAATTCAATTATTGGTTTTAACGGGTGTCGCATATTTTCTTTCTTCCTTGTTTAAGCCAGTGAGTTTTTCTGAAAGCTCAGCAGTTAACAGTTAACATCCATGTGTGTCTAATTTTATAGTTATGGATGTTTTTCCTGAAGAGCTCTTCAATCTGGACGAAGAGGATCCTACAGGTGGATCACAACAAAACTTTACACAAAGGCCAATACAATTCTCTACACAAAGACCATTTACACGAAAACCATTTACACAAAGGCCATTTACACGAAAACCATTTACACAAAGACCATTTACACGAAAACCATTTACACAAAGACCATTTACACGAAAACCGTCACGACAAGGTATCTTATTCCTTTTGTAACATATCAGAGATTATTACAATATTAATATTATTATTTATTATTATTTTGTTATAATAATAACAATAATAATAACTATTAATATCATTTATTAACTCGAAAACCATCATGACAAACTTTTGTAATAATTAAGAAACTATTACATATTATATTATTGCTATTATTGTTATTTTGTTATTACTGTTAATATTTTATTATCATTATTTGAAAATGGCTGGTCGGTGATACAACAACCCAAGCTTTATACCCACAAAACTAGCCCAACCCTACAAAAAGAAAGGAAAAAAACCCATCCCAACCCTTAAAAAAGAAAGGGAAAAAACAAAAACAATAAAGTAATAATAATAAAATTGAAAGAAAGTAAAAAGTTTAACCGATCAGCAGGGACACAGACATGAATTACAAATTCGACCTTTCGGACAAACTAATTTATAAGATCTTCAAAGACGTCTAAAAGACGCTTAAAAACAGGTTTAAGATTATGTTTAAAATACGTACTACATGTATAGTGAGTCAATAGGTTATACGACCCAAAAAACTCCTTGACTTCTAAGCTTAACTTCATTCCAATATATTCAATTTGCTTTTCTTTGCTTTGCTTTTCCCCCAGTTCTTCACTAACTAGCTAGTTTAAACAAAAGTTATTTCAATAAACCATAAAATGCCTTAAAGAAAAATATACCTAGTTTTTAAGAGAACAAAAACTGTTTAATAGATCAGCTGTACATTTACTTCATGCATGTAGTTGCCTGAGTTTCGTTCTTTCTGTTAATCATGTTAATGTTCTTCACAATCTACGTAACTAAACACAAAGTAAAATTTCAAATGTTATTTTAGTGATGCCAAAAGTGTTTTAAACAAGGATAGATCGATCTCTAGTTGAGAGAATAAACCAAACTAGTTTTATATATCAGCTGTACTTTTCAGGCCCCGTTGCCTGGTTTCTAAACGGGTCAGGCTTCGTTTATCATTAAGCAGGACCATTTCAGCAACCTCCATTTTGCTAGGGAAAAGCCCTGGGAACAAGGTTGCCATTTTAGAGGTTGATGAATTTTGTGAGCATGGACGTGCGAGTTTTTAGGGGGGTTCGAGGGCACGCTTCCCTGGGAAATTTCTGAAAAAGACGCCATTTCATGCATTTTTATAGGTACATGTAAACTTTCAAAGTAACAACTACGTGTTAAGTTCCTCAAATTAAGGCTGTCGGCTTTTCCCAGGCGGACCTTGGGCCTGCTTTTACATATGGTTGCTTTTGTTCTTTTCATTAATGGTTGACAAAGTAAGTGTAGGGTTGTGCGTATAAATTTTTTTAAGAAGCTATCTTCAAGTCAACTAAGTAATTTTTAGTAAGTCCATTCATTCATTGGCATCCGTCGTCTCGAAAGACGATGGTGTAGCACTAAATGTCTATCAACTGTTTTGGCACTTTCGAGAGTGGCTTTGGAGGCCAATTCTTGAATGGCAGTCCTTCCTACAGATGTTACATTTATAGACTGATTCTGGTTGGTTTGATGCTGCCCGTTTCTTGCGCCTTGCTCTCTTTTCTGCCATTTGAGCACGTCTCAACTGCTCTGCTCTCTGGACTCCATTTCTGACCATTGATCTCCACTTTGCTCGGTCGCGCGCGTAGCTTTAATTTCCCAGTTGTTTACATCGATGTCGCACAGCTTCAAATCGTGCTTACAAATGTCCTTGAATCGAAGACGAGGACGTCCAATTGGCCTGGAACCTTCTGCCAGTTCTCCATACAACAGGTCCTTTGGAATGCGACCTGGATCCATACGATGGAGGTGGCCCAGCCATCTAAGGCACCTTTTGCTGAGGATGGCAAACATGCTGGGAATGCCTGCACGCTCAAGTCCTTCAATGTTGGTTACCCTGTCCTGCCAAGCTCTCTTGGTCAGCTTGGCCATGATACCTGCGGCTTTGGCAATCCTGCTATCCAGCTCTGAGTCGAGGTTTGCTGCATTTGAGACTGTGGATCCAAGGTAGGTGAAGGTCTGCACCACTTCGAGGGTATGACCATCAATGGTGACAACTGGGGGCAGATCAGCATCCTGGGCCATGACTTTAGTCTTGATAAGGCTGATGGTTAGTCCGAACTCTTTGCAGGCACGAGACAGTTGGTCTACGAGTCTCTGAAGATGATCTGTAGAATGGGATATCAGAGCTGCATCATCGGCGAACAAGAGTTCATGGATAAGTATGCGCCTGACTTTCTTCTTGGCGCGAAGTCGAGCAACGTTGTAAAGTTTGCCATCGGTTCTTGTGTAGAGATAAACCCCCTCTGCGCAGTCACTGAAAGCATACTGCAGGAGCATGGAGAAGAAAATCCCAATCACCATCTGATGGTGGCTCTATTGCAGCGGTAAGTGAGTTCTTTATGGCAAAGCCAACTCCGTGCTGTCTAGGCTCGTCTTGAGGGCGTCCTTGCCAGAAAAAGGTGTAGTTTGACTCCCTGATGGAGCCGTTGTCAGGCAGCTGTGTTTCCTGGAGGCATGCGATGCCCACATTTAATCTGGCAAGCTCCTTGTCTATGACTGCGGCTTTCCGAGCATCATCGACTTGTTGAGGGTCATTTGTGAAACCAGGACACATGGTCCTGACATTCCAGCTTGCAATACGAAGAGCTGGAGTCTTCTTTTCTATTCTGGTTTTGCTAGGTGTGGACTTACGGTCTGCTTGTCGAGGTTTCTCTAAGCTTCATACACCCTGTGAAGCAGGCAGGCCGTGGCGGGACAGCACCTTATTGGCTGGGGGCTGCCCAGCTTGAGGCGGACGGTAGCTGTCCAATGAGGTGCAATGACCTCTCCCACCGACAGAAATGACCCCTGGCACTCATTCCTACGCCTTTCGGAATTGAGTTTATCACCGGTAACTGCCACTTCCCGTGGCACAGACATCGCTAGTCACAGACATTGCTGGAGTGTCCTCTCCAGGGTGCTACAAGCCTGGGAAAAAGATAAAGAGGTCCTGGGCTGCCCAGATGACAGAACCTCTCTCTCGGCCTTGCTGATAGGATCCAAAGGAAGGGCAGAACCAATACGTTTGGTACCAGCGCAGCTGCAGGAGTTGCCGGTAGGAGACGCAATGCGTAATCCATCCGCCTTCGGAGCTCCACTCTGGATTTTCTGTCAGGGTTTTATCCCCTAGCCAACACCTCTCCCGAGGTAGCCCACAAGGCAGTGGGGATGAAATGTCTGTTTGAGGCTAACGAGCTTCAACTGCCCGGGTTCGAGATTGGAGTTGTCCTTCTCCTAGACTGATTGCCATCCAAGGCTAATGGGCCCAGTCTGCCCACCCAGATTAATACTGCCGGGCACTCGGTCGCACCAACGTAGCATGCTCCGTCAATAACGGGGGACGCGACGGGAACGCGTTGCTACTGGCACAATAATGTAGGAGTGGCCATATGCAAGCGACCTCCTGCCTGGGAAGCCGGCAGTGGCCCTGCGGCGATCACTACACCTAGAAAGGAGAGGCCATAGGAGAAGCATCACTTTCCTTTTGGTGAGCGGGACGTGCAACCCAGTCCTTACCTGTTCACCAATTTTTTTTTTTTTTGCCATTTTTTAGTAATTTTTTAGTAAGTACGACGTAGCTATATCTGCAGGTAAAGAAAAGAGAAAACAAGTTCTGCAGCCAATTTAATAAATTTTTAACACTTGACAGCTGCTATACCTCAGACAAAAAGAGAAATAACAAAAAGGTGATAAACGTATGTAAAACCTTTATAACAGCCACTGAAAATGTTTGAAAGATAAACAGGTTGACAAGTTACAACGTCAAGACTTAAAACTGGTTGTCCTCAGTTTCAGTTACTAGGGATAATTGAAGAACAAAAACGATATTGTTATACCTTTTTGCTACTTTTCAGATTAACGCCATATTAGTGTTTTTTTAAACATTCTCATTCTTATCTTTCAATAAACCCGC
>JANSTQ010155451.1:0-11307 GCA_026167885.1 Bergia puertoricense
CGCTTACAAGCCCATCCAAAAGCCCTTACTTGATCAAAAAACGTTGTAAGAATTAAAATTTCAACATGAACTTGAATTGTTTCTCAGAATTCACTGTTTCCTCAGCTCCACTTTTAACTAAACTTAGTAAAGTGGGAAGTTTGTTCCTAATTCCCTCTTGACCACCGACTGTTACGAAAAATAGCCTCTCTGTTTGTGGACTAAATATTGGAAAATCCAAGAATCTAATGATGAAAGCAAGCAAATATAATTGGCCTTCGAACGTCCAAGGAGGGGGGGGGGGGGTCGAATTGACCCTTTCCCACAGGTTTTTCCGACCTAAAACTTGAAGGTCCAATTATGAACACAACTTTTAACATTCATTGACGACGTCTTCACTTATAATTTGTGCAAAATTAACTATGCAAGTTAAAGTTTGGATCAAAATTTGTTCTAATTTTTTTTCCATTTTATTCTTGATTATTTTCTTATTTGGGGACTTTGGCGCAGATCATCCTGGGTAACCGCGCCGCATAAGAGTCGACGCACACCGATTGACACTCAATGCAGAAAAACTGTTCGGTTGAAGTTTAATAAATATTATAGTAGATAAAATTTTGCTTAAGTACTGTAAACTTTCGAATATAAACCATGGGCTAATAGTTTTCAAATTTACAGCTTATAAACCATGGGCTTATAGCTTTCAAACTTATAGCTTATAAACCATGCGCTTATAGCTTTCAAACTTATAGCTTATAAACCATGGGCTTATAGCTTTCAAAGCACTTTCTAATGGGTTTCGTCGGAGTGTGTTTACATTGGGAGGGAAATGTGCGTTTCAGATCTGGTTGGGCTTATAAGATCTTATAATCGGATGGAGTTTTGCGTCTCAAAAACTCCAACTTTACTGAAATGACGATGGACACGCAATAAATGGTCATTTTGATTGTCGTCAAAGATTTTGAAATGCTGGCAATTATCGTGTTAATCATATTTGAACAAAAAAAAACAGCTGCAAAGTTTCATTGGTTTACGTCCATTTCAAGACTAGTCCTAACCCTCCCCCCCCCCGAACATAAGCCCACGAGTTTATATTCGAGGAGGGGAGGGGGGAGTTATAACCGGAAGGAGTTTTGTGTCCGGAATTCGGGAGAGGAGAGCTTTCATTCGGAAGTTTACGGTAGTTTATTAGGAGGGGTAACTAAAACACAAGGTTAATTATACATTTTGCCGCTGACGGCTTTAAAATCTTTAAATTCTGATAATTATTTATCTGCTAAAGCAAGTTCTGAGAGTTTACATTGTATAAAGTATCCGAGTTGAGATGCAGATGTTTACGATAGGAGTCGCTCAGTTCAAACAAGAGCTAAATAATAGCTATCGGAACTTTGGTTTCACTTCTAAAGAAGCACAGCTAAACTTCCGAAGAAAGCAATTAATTACATGCACTTTTTGACTTTTTGTTTATTTTATTGCAATGATTTCGCTTACTTGGATTAAACTTGCATTAGTCAGCATTTTCTACTCCACACATGAATGACGAGGAGCGCGAGGGGTCGGTCCTCAATTAAGGCGTGCTTCGTTATCTGTTTACTGGATTAGGGTTTACCAAACAACTATTCCATGCAGTCAGTGATTAATTGGCGGAGAATATCACCTCCACTTCGGGGAATAGCAGTTGTTTATTAGCATTAATGTCATCTCTAGCACAAAAACAGCCAATCTTCTTTCATTTCAAAATTCAAATTGAAACCAAATGTAGATTTACGGGTGTAATCTTTAAAACTGTTCATTAACACGGGGCTCGTTTACACTGGGGATAAGGGCGGACGTCATCGGTGAACCGTTTCGATTTACTGCAGCGAACCCGGTGGGATTTATGAATTAGGTGACAAAACGAATACGGAATTTTGAATCCGATGACTTCACCATCCGAGGTTTTTGGTGTGTCTTCCGGATTCATACGAATATGGCTTTCGTTCACAGGTCTTCACAAATTCTTATGCTAATTTGCACAAACTTTTGTAACGTCACTATGCAATAAAAATTACAGAACACGTGCTCTTTGGCTACACTGGATTCTTAAGGCTACTTCAAACGAAATAATGAGGGAGGAGCTTTGAGCTACAACTGGCTTAGAAAAAAAAACCCGCCTAACAGGTAATTTACAACTTTCATGAATTGGGCAACTCTACGAATCCCCAGTGTAAATGGGACCTCAAAAGTAAAACCTGTGTAAAGTGGCATCGAAATCATAAAATGAAATGCAAAATGACAAACTACTATAAATACCTCTCCTGAATGCAGTAGTTGTTCTAATTAGTAGTGTACTGTTTGCAATAAGAGCACTGTCTCTAGTGAGTGCCTCCTGTCTCGCGTAAGCGTAACCCCCTAGCGTTGCTTAAACACTTTAGTGTGAGAAATTTGCTGACTATGGCAGATTTAGTTTTTGTCCTTACTTCCAACGGTGTCCAAGATTTTAGTGTTTGCGCAACTAATTCGTATATCATGTTACTGTGTTGATATTGTACTTAAGCTTCTCAACAAACTGACGTTCAAAAAGATGACAAAATATGCGCACTATCTCGGAAAAGAGCAGTTCGTTATGTTTTAATTCGATCAATAAGGTAATTTATCTCTCAAAGAACTTCAATAGCAACACAAATATTTCATCTAATATTTAATTTGTACATTCTGCAAGTCTAACATCGAATAATATTCTCCCGAACAAGAAACTACAGGGTCACATGGAGTCAAAAGCAGTACATTCTCTTATAAAAACTGAAGAAGAAATAAAAATAAAAGTTGCTGAAAGATAAAAACTATCTGGCTAGCTTGAACAAGTCTAGTCTGTACTCGCCAGACTTTTACGATTCTGAATGAAACGAAGTTTGAAATTTGGACTGGAGATGTTATCACAAGCTTGCTGAGCGGCATTGGCCGATAAGAATATTGCCAGTCCTGTCACACTTCCAACAGCCGCATTTGAACTGCCATTCGTTCGTAGCTTGACTTGAGCTCCCGTTTTCTTTAATTCTTCAAGCAAGGCATCGATTTCCTCATTCTTTGCTCCTTCTGGCAAGTCGTAAATTTCCAGTACATGTTGTTTACCTTTTGTGGAGAAAAAGAGAACACATATTAGGAGTACATTTATGAAAGTGTAACGGCGATTGTACGAGCATGTGCATCTGCTACGTATACGTGTGTACTGACGAATACGTGTGTGTACTGACGTATGTGCGACTGTCTACGTATCCGTGTCCGTATTGACGCATGTGTGTGTATTGACGTATGTGTGTGTGTACTGACGTATGTGCGAGTGTCAACATATGTGGATGTGACATTTTACAGTAACAGTGACAATGTTGATATGATTATCAGGCATCAAAGTTGACCATCCAAAGTTGTCGAATTTCATATCATCAATGCAGAAAGCAAGAGCTTTCCCAAGTCTAAGAAAGCGACAGTTCTGTTTGGATTCCGATTGCATGAGGGAAACAGGAAATCATTTTCCAGGCAGGTTTTACTGCGATCTGAATTTAAGTCTCAAATGTTGAACAAAGAAAGAAAGTTGTTTTCCTACCATCTAGCTACCTGTTGTCCGTTCTGCTTCAGGAGTCGACGTTCTGCTGCCCTGCCGTGGAGACTTGGTATGCTCCCGCTGGCCCTGCCCCTGAGGCTGGGTTCCCTGTGGCGTCTGCGCTTGGCCATGTTGAACCTGTGACCTGGGACTAGAGCCTCTCCGGTGCTGCAGGTGCTTGTGCTTAGGCTTTCCTTGTTGGTACTGTGTACCAGCACCACCCACCATTTGGTTGGGCGGAGGGAATCTGAAAAAGATATGACCTCATTAGACATTAGATATTATTAAACATCATTAGCCTCAAATCTGCTACCAGCTGAACCTTAGTACTTAAACTATTATCGTTTGCCTTTAGAAAAGCCCCACCCCTCTCCCCTCCCCCCTCGAAGAAGAGCATGGTTGGAGAAGAGGGATTTGGGGATACCAACATACGATGACCACTACGTCTGTCCCAATTTTGGACAAGTCATTCTTCCTAATTTACAACAGAGACCCTCCGATTCGAGTACGAGTACGATTTTGACTATGGCTAGTGTTTTGGTCTGAAAATGGGTATTGTTTTTGGTAATATGGAAATCTGGCGTACGAAAGACATTTTGCGGCCCTGAAAACGGGTATCAATTTTATCGTCAAGTCTGAAATAGGGTTGGGAAATTGGCAAAATGAGGTCTGAAAACGGGTCTGGTTTTTACGAAGTGTGCCGCCCACACCCACACCAAAATAACTACGGAGTACTCTCCCCCGGGTCTCTAGTAAAAAGTGGGATTTACGATCAAGGGTTTGCTCTATTTTCTTTGTTCCGCCCTATTTCATCATCTAGCAGTAAAACCATTACAGCAGAACCCGCTTCATATAAGCCATGGGTTTATTGGAACTAATAATTTTAACGCATGACATAGAAAGTCTCCAAAAGGAGGAGATTGAGATTGTGGAATTCCAAGTGGAGCTTAGTATCAGATGCAGTCTTATCGTGTTGGCAAACATTGTTTTACGCGTTTCCAGGTGGTTTAAATTTGAGCTAATCAGAAACCGAGGAGTTTATAAGTTTCTTGTCAAATTAATTTCCAACAGCCCCACAAAAGGCAAATCGATCACTAATGTTCAATAAGAACCATTTAAAAAAAAAGAAAAACAGTGATTGGTTGTTCGACAATCGAATAAGCTGAATGCATGAGTGAATGAATAAATGAATGGGCGATCGAATGAATAAACGGACAACAAAAGAAACCAAACAGATTATTAAGTAATTCAATTAAGTAATATTTTTTGTTGGTTAGTTTTATTTAGTTGATTGATTGATTTGTAGATAGGAAGGAAAATAGGAAGGAAGGAAGGAAAATAGGAAGGAAAGAAGGAAGGAAGGAAGGAAGGAAGGAAGATAATGCCAATTTTTAATGAAAACGTTTCCCTCAAACTGCGATGTATAGGTGAAACAGACAACTGCCTGGGAAGGATAGAGGCGTACCTGGGGTAATGAATATATTGTCCATACTGGTTCCGCTCTACAACGCCAACATTTTCCCCATAAGGCAAGGCTACCTGTACGGCTGAACCAGATACACTTTGACCCGGTAGCACAACTGGAATCTCAGCTGAGTACATGTCTGATGACTTATGCTGTCTCCGGTCTATATTAAAGGGCCGTTTTTGGCCACCCGGATATTGGCCCTGAATTTGCACAGGGTTGACATGATAATGCACGGGCGGGGAAGGGCCCTGTTGCTGAGTCAGTGGCCCTCCTGACGTGTTGTGCATCACAGATGGGTTTATAGGCATAGTATGTCCCCCTGGAACAATGAAAGGTACAGTGTGGCGCATTACTTGTGTTGGTGTTTGTGGTGGTGTGTGCTGTTGAAATTGAGAAGCATGTGCTTGTTGGACATGGGTTGGTCCCATTTGTTGAGAATGCGACGGCGAACCGACAACAAATTGAGGCTGTGAATAATGATGTGACGTATAAACTGGCGATGACGTTCTAGGTGGAGTCGGCGGCGTTTGTGAGCGTGGCTGTTGCATAACACTTGTGTCCCCAGTCATCTGATACTGCTGTTGAAGTGTACCATGATGCTGAGGGTATGTCGGATGGGAAGCTAGAATGTAGGCTGCTTGTGGTTGCTGTGCAGATGGCGCTGCCTGCTGAGTATTTTGTTCAGTAACTTGACGAAGCTGGCCTGTTCCTGGGTGTGGCATTAACACGTACTGAACCTGACCCTGCTGCGCCGCTAAACCAGCTTGCGTCATACTTGTCACGTAAACCGGTCCAGCCACTGATACACTGGAGTCTCCAGCGGCAAACTGTGCTGCAGTTCCGGAAGAATCAACTTCCGTCTGCTGTCCTCCCATAGACATTGCCCCAAACTGAGCAGTCATTTCTGGGTATCCTGTGGCGCCAGAAGGCCACGCGACTGCTTGAACGCCCTCCGTACTCTGTTGACGGTATTTTAAATGATAAACAACTCAACCCATACCGATTTATAAGTAATAAAACGTAGCTGACATCACACATGAACTGGCCAATTTATATGGGTCTAACTATATATAAATAAGATGCCCAGTGCTTGTATGGTTGGGATGTCTCTCTAAAATACCGTTTATGGCTAGACTGAAGACAGTCTGCCGGTAAACATGATAGTATAATTAAAATCAACGCCTCATCTTTCCGACTTTTTTATACATGTAAAACTGTTCAAAAAGTTTCTATCTGTTGCGCAACCTTTGCTTCAACGAGAGGTAAGTATCTTATCTCGCTTATATTCTCCGTAAACCTTCATATACGAAGAAACTGACAGAAACGAGTAAATAAAATGACATTTTGTGAACTACAGCCTGCCTTTACTGACTATTTACCGTTGCCTTTGATTCAGTTGAACTATTTTCTCGTAAAATACCATTATCACCCCTGAATAATCCCTCCATTATCACTGTTATTGTCACTATTATTAACAAAAAAAGGGCCTGGCAACAATGCAAAAGATCAGTGATTCGATTACACATTTTCTTACTGCGAGGGTGCTGATACCACAAATGTACTAACGTCTTTGTAATTACGGAGTTTACATAAACTAAATATAAAAATAAAAACAGAAAAACAGTACAATAAAATAAGATACTGATACACAACCGATAGATCTCGCTCAGAACTTTAAGGGCTTTTTTAACATACACAACTGTTTTTTGTAAATACCGATAGAGTTATGGCCCGCACTTACAGCTTTTACAGTTTACTATTATATTTCAAAAAGCACTATTAGTAACAGCTTAAGAGTTGGCACTGAATCACAAGTTTCAACTTACCGGCTGTTGCACATACTGCATTCTCGGTTGCTGTTGCATGACATATACTGGTTGTGGTACGCCTGTGGCATATTGTGGGACCACTACTTGCCTGCTTGCATGTGGTACGGGCTGCTGGCCTTGGGCTTCCTGTGGTTGTCCTGTGCCCCCTGGTCCTGGCTTAACAACAACTGGTTGATAAGACGGCTGTATAAACAGAGGGTTCCCATCTGGCCCAACGACTGGTGTCCCTGTGGTTGGATTATACAGCATAGCTCCCTGCTGCAAGCTGTCTTGAGGTATGGACCACATCACCCCTCCTGCAAAGAAAAAGAAGAAAGTTGACTTAACAGAGCACCAAGTATACCGCACAGACTGTTTTATCATTCCTTAAACACATTTTTTATACATTTTTAAACCTCTTTGCACAAAGAAAATGTATCAGGAAGTGGGTCGGAGCATTTTCAATGCCGAAACCCAGTTCCCCAAACATTTTTTTAAACCGTATAGAAGACTGCTAAAAACCAGAATTAATCAGCCCCGACATATCGAGGTTCTTAATCCGGTCTCTTCACACTCCTCAGTACAAAAAAAGAACAGGGCTAAACAACTTACTCAAAAGCACAAAAGAAACAGAAGAGGGTCTTGGTTGTGATCTGTTTTATGATGCGTCATTAAGAATACGAAAAATGTATGATGAGATCTGCCGTAATCCCTCGAATAAGCGCCCCTCCCCCTGAATATGCACCCAACCTCAAACAAGCCGTCCCCGTCCCTCCCTCGAATATGCACCCATCCTTGAATAAGCGCCCTCTTTGGGGTACCAAAAATGAAATAAGCACCCCCCTCGAATAAGCTCCCCCCCAACTATTTAACAATATCCATAGTCCTTCCGTGTTTATTTCTGCTTTTCAGTTGAAATTGTCGTCTGTGATGGTCAAGTCCATGGGTTACAAATATCTTGCAATCGCTCCAACTAAATGCGTTTCAAAATGTTTTTCAAGCGTTTATTTCCGTCTTCCCCAAGAAGGCACTTCTTTAATTTTAATATAACGTTGTAAAAATATTATGTTCAAGATAAATATAACGTTTGAACTATGTGGGGAAAGTCGACATCTTGAAGTAAGCACCACCCACCCTCCGATGCTGATTTTTAATAAGTGCCCGGGCGTTTATTTGACAACATATAGTATATCTCAATAATCTTAATTTTGTTCTTTTGAAAAACACAGAACGTGTTCTCATTATTCATAATTTTCTTCTTTGACAAAGGCAACATATGTACATACGAGAACTACAAAGTTCTAAGGATTTTGCGAGCATTTCAACCCATCATGCCAGTTAATGATCAACCAAGTCTTAAACTGTTGTATGGCGAATCAATCTCTCAAAATGAGGCAAAGACACGGTTTTTACTTATTTTGAAGCAACTTTGCTGTCTACAGTGAGCTAAAAGGATTGAATGCTTGGTCTCTAAAGCAAATGACAGAGGTATTTTTTAACTAACAAATTTAGTCTGCCGGCAGAAGGATTTCTTGCGCTTTCAATCTTGTGGCCACTGGATTACTAGAAAAATGGGGAGTTAGGCAAATCATAAGCATTTTGTAGTTCTTCAAGAGTGTCAGAACTAATAAGAAGTTTTCCGTGAGAATTTTAAGAATGAATTACCATTTTATAAGGCAAGTTTGAGAACATCTGAAAAACGAAACAGTAGTTTATGTAATTAACATTTGATGTGAATGTGAATATCAGCTGATTTTGTTCTGTTGCTACTTATTTTTATCGATCTTAAGAAAACGATTTCAACTTGTGACACTGCTACAGCAAAGCCTTGATGCGTGGCGTAGGTCAAAAGCAAAGTGTACACTACTAACATTTGGCTTTGTCCAAATAAAAAAAATTACTTCTGTTGTGATTTCCTAAAACAAGTACTTTTAATCTTTTAGTTTGGCTCACTGTGTGTGTAGCATTTTATACAAAAACGGAATTTAAAACTTTCGCCTACAGTCTAACTAGTCCCAAGATCCTCACCAGCCTGGGCTGCTGGACCAGGAACAGGGGGGCCACTTGCTGCAGGTATAGCCATCACCCCTGGATATGTTTGGACAGGCACCATCTGCACCTCCCCTCTTGGCAGCTGATTACCACTTGTCATACCATCTGCTGGCCAATACGCCACAGAAGAGCCAGTCAGTGGATGCCGGCTGCCCGTTGGGCTATTACCTGAGCCTAGTGACTGCTGAAAAAGCCGCTCTCGACTAATTCCTGGGCTGCTGCTGGATCGTGTAAGGACCTTGGTTGTCCGCACTTTGACGTCTGTGAAAACAGCAGTTAATTGAAGAGAGTTATTGATTAGCAACAGAAAACAGAAGCTTTTAAAATAGCCCTTATGACTCGTAACCTTAAGTTCGTGAGTTCAAACCCAGGCCTGACCACTGTGTTGTGTCCTTGAGCAAGGCACAAAGGAGTACAGGCTTCGGCTGGGGGCTAACGTGCGATGGATTAGTGTTCTGTCCAGAGGGAGTCACAGCCTCTCACCTGCTTAATACTTCAGAAACCTAAGATCAGCCCTAGCCATATGAGCCACTTGGTTCAGGAAAGGATTTAGCTTAGCTAAGCCCATGCAAGTTTATGTCAGACTAGCAACAAGTGAGCGGAAGTGTAGGTAGATAACTGGAAATTGTATTTGCTGCGTAATGAAATTGAACTTGAGTCCACGTGACTAGCAATTTTGACTGAGCAACAGCTTTATAGTTTTGGAAAGCGGTGGCTAGCGAGCGAAAAGCGTGTATTGCGAGTTTGCAAATGAAGAGAAACATAATTGAGTTACCAAATGAGAGGTTTGCGAACAATATACTGATTCAAGTTCGGTATACAAGCCTTACATACAAAGTCAAAACAATCATGTAAATCTTATCATGAACGAAATCCCAAGACCGCAAAACTAAAGAGTACTTGTGTGTAAACAGCAATGAGCATTAGGCGCTTAGAACTCGAGATACAAGCACCATATTTATATTTTACCAGAACTCAGGCGCATAGGCAGGGGGGGTGCACCGGGTGCACTTGCACCCCCCCCCCCCCACCTGTCCGAAAAGTTCCGCTCAGAAATGACTAATACGGCAAAAAAGAAAGAAAGAAAGAAAAAAAGAAAAAAAGGAAAAAGGAAAAGAAAAAAAAGAAAAGAAGTTTGAGGTGCACCCCCCCGCAAAAAATGCTGGCTACGCGCCTGGAACTATTAAGTTATTATCATTATTATTATCATTATTATTATTGTTATTATTATTATTATTATTATTATTATTTTGCACAAGGCAAAGGGCAAGAAGAGTTTCATATAAACATAGCATTTTAATATCCTCACTGTACAAGGCGAAATGTACATGTAAACAGTGACAACATACTAAGATCCACCTGTATCTTGTAAACTACATCCTTTGTTTTCAATGTCTCGCATGGGGGTGAACACTATTTATATGTATTTTTAAAACACGTTTTGGTAACCTTCGCAACAAGAACAAGGCCACAAACCTGAAGTTGTAGCACTGGTTTTCTCCAAATTTCTTTCATCAAATGACTGAGCTTTGGCTAGTACATGTATCTTCCTATCTTTGGTAATTTCCACAGCTTCCTCTTCCTCTCTGCATGTGACAGCAAAAGCGTAAAGTTTTGCTAAGGAGAACAAAGTTTACACAATACAACGCAATACAGTACAATACAACACAAAACAACACAATACATTAACAATACAATACAATACAACACAATACAATCTATTAACAATACAATAAAACACAATATATTAACACTACAATAAAACGCAATACAGTACAATACAACACAACAATACATTAACAATAGAATATAACACAATACAATACAACACAACACATTAACAATACAATACAATACACTAACAATACAATACAATACAACAACACAATACAGTACAACACAACACAACACAATACATTAACAACACAATACAGTACAACACAACACAACACAATACATTAACAATACAATACAGTACTATACGAAACAATACAGCTTATTTGCATTTCATTTGAACATGTGCACATTTTTTGTTTTTGAATATTTTTTTCTATATTTACAAGTAATTTCTAATAGTCTAGTAGATGGTAATCTTTTAAATAATCATTTGCAGGATTGCTCATTCTTACTGACACATTCCACTGAAAATCAACCATTGATATGTTATCCAGTTACACCTGAATCAAACACTGTTCCCAGACATTTGAAAAAAATATATATATTTCCTAGCTTTCCCTAACTTTTCATTGAAAAAAACTTTCACTTTCACCTGTTGACAAAGCAAATTCCTATTAACCTGGCCAAAATCCTAAGTAAAACCAAAGCCAAGATCACTTGCCCACACCATGTACCAGAGCAAAACTCCAGAAAACTTTTCAAAGGTTGTTGGAATATTGAAAGTTTGAATCCCCCCTCCCGCT
>JANSTQ010155462.1:0-11307 GCA_026167885.1 Bergia puertoricense
GTAACATACCCATGCCTTACTGTGTTGCATGCTGTGTACTTGAAAGTTCTTTTCGCGCTTGGTCCATTTTCCATTTTGTGCTCTGCGACCGCGAAAATCGTGTGTATGAGTTTGTAAGACAACACGCCTCTCATAGTGTTGTAATACCTGCAATGCATTACTGCGGCCATAGTTCTTGAGTCAGTTGCACGGTTCGGTTTGCCGTGGATTGTGGCATCAAACGCCATTTGCGCTCAAAGTTTTGTATCGTAAACCCCGTGCTTCTCCGGCGCCTCAATGTCGCTTTTCTTTCGCGTTTCTTTTGTTGGACGGCGGATGGGCGGAATGATGATGGACAGCTTACTGAGAGTCCTCGACCGCGAAGCGCGAGTGCTCGCGGTGTTTTGCGAAATGTTCCCAAACGCGTTTCTCCCGCCGCTATTACTTTCTAAACAAACATTTTTTAAGGATTCCTTTCTAAAACTCTCGCTGCTGAAGAAGTAGATAACAGGGTTACAAACGGAGTTGAAGAGTCCGAAGCAATAGGTAATAAAGCGGACGCCATCGGACGGATTTGGGAAAGGAGCAACCCAGCGTTCAATAAACCCTGTATACAGTACGAATGGCAACCAGCATGTAACAAAAATAACAACAACAATCAGTAACATCTTGGTTACACGTTTTTTGGATCTCTCAATAACGGCTCGATGTCTGCTCATTACAGAGTCCCCATGGCGAGAGATTTTCCTTTCGCGAACCCAAACTTTCCGTGCAACTCTGAAGTATAAGATACCCAGTGTTAAGGCGGGAATAAGGAACGCGGCCAGGAACAAGAACAACAGATACAAAAATCCAGCAAAGCTGTTGTTTGGCACTGTGGCACAGTAGTAAAAGGTTCCACTTTCTGTGACAAGTTTTGCGGTGTTGCTGAAGTAGAACGTCGGAAGGAAGATGACTGTAGCATATATCCAGGCGGTTGTTATCATCGGTTTGGCGCGGAGGAAGAATGTTTTGGATCTGAATGGTTTTACCAGTGAGTAGAAGCGATCGATGCTGATTGTTGTTAGTAGCGCAATGGAGCTTGATGGTGCCAGGTACTACATTAAATAAAAGATAATTATAGTTTATACCAAATCTAATCACAGCTATGTGAATTACAACTGTTTTAATTGCATTGCATTTACACTATCCTTAAGGGCTTTCCGTCGCATTGAAACTTGTCTTTGTCTGTCTGTCTGTCTGTCTCTGTCTGTTTGTCTGTCTGTCTGTTTGTCTGTCTTCCTGCCTATCTTTCTGTCTGTCTTTCTGTCTGCCTGTCTGTCTGTCTGCCTGCCTGCCTGTCTGTTTGTTTGTCTGCCTGCCTGTCTTTCTGTCTGCCTGCCTGTCTTTCTGTCTGTCTGTCTGCCTGCCTGCCCGTCTGTCTGTCTCTTTCTGTCTGTCTGTCTGTCTGCCTGCTTGTCTGTTTGCCTGCCTGTCTGTTTGTCTATCTGTCCGTCAGCATGGCTGGTTAGATTTTAAGATGTCTTGGGAAAGGTAGAAATACTCCATAAAGCTTGCAATAAGTGCTGACTGTGTGTGCATTTTCTTTGACAAAACTCCACCACTACCTCTTTTTGTCCTACGTTTTGCGCCATTGACGCAAAAGAGAAACCATCAACACGATAATAGATATTATAAAAAAGAGTATTACTAGAAGTATCATCAGTAGACGTTTTATTCAAATGTAGTAATTAGTATCAACTATAACTTTTGCGTCGATTTATCTCAGTATTAGTTAAAACTAGGTTTTCAGACCAATAAATTTGTTAACTATCAGCTGTTAAATGTTGCCTCTTTAAAAAAGAAATTATTGTTAATGTTTTTGTTGATATTTGTTGATAATAGTAATGCTATCATCATTATCATTATCATTACCATTATCATCGTCATCATCATTATTATTGTTATTATTATTATTATTATTATTATTGAAGTTATAGGTATTTCCAACATATTATAAGTGTTTACCTGCAAGAACCTGGCGAGTTTGCACACGATCCCATCATATGAGCCACTTTCCTCAGGAAAATAAAAATTCACCCATAATGTGAGAGGGATACAAAGAAGACAGACCATCATATCTGATATGGCAAGGTGAAGAAGGAATAGCTGTACGGGAGACCGCTGACCCCTATGCCTGGCGAGGCTGATTATCGATATGACGGTGGAGTTTCCAAACAGGCCCAGCAAGGACACCAGTACTGAAATAATCGAGAAAAAAATAAACGGTTAGGACTAAATGTATGAACATTGACTTTTAAAACTGCCTTGATCTGGTAGTCCAGCATCCTTTGCGCGCTGTCTCATTTAGTTTCGCAAAGTTAAATATTTCGGCAGATAGAGATTGTCATTTAAAACGAATTCCATCGCAAATTAGCAAGATAATTGGTTATTCTAAACGATCTTTATTTTGAGTTTAATTAATAGTGTTGAAATATAGTGAGTCGGCATAAAATATGCGCAAAGGGTGCTGGACTCCGATGGGTCTGTCCCTTAATTCAAGCTATCATCTTTTTTTCTCTCCCAATACCGCAACAAAAATTGCAATTGAAAATTTGGAGTTAGATTAGACCAAAGTTATTGATATTTGGTAAATGTTGCGCTGAACTAACAAACACTAATGAAACTTTGTGTCATATATAATATTTGATGTGTGCAGACGGTCGGGAATAATATATATATATATATATATTTCGACTTAACCATTACATATCTACTTGCTCACTTGCCAATTTCAACATGTATAACTGCTTGCATTCTAAACCGCTTACAAGAATGCAGCCTGGCAAAGAAACGAACAGGCCTTTTCTGCTAAAACGTAAGAACGTCTAATTTTGGGGCTGAGGCTGGATGTTCTTAATTATTTTGAGGATTTCAGCCCCAAATCTTCTAAAAATGTTCTTATTTTTTTAGGATTGGGTACATACTTATTTTTTTTATTTTCCATTCACAGAACCAACCCAAAGTGGAAATATAACAATTTGTTACTGCGCTTTCAGTAATTTAGTGTTTTCTTAAAAGATGTGCAAGTGTCACTAGTTGCCTTTGTATATTCACTTTCGGCGTAGCCATCAGGCGATGTTGCACGGGCATTAGGCATTATTTTACAGTTTAACAACAAATTATCTCCACTGAATACAGTATGTAAAATATTAAACATTCTAAGTATCCCCAGCTTCAGGATGTTCTTAGCATGTTCTTAAATTTGGGGATTTTTTCAGCCACAACATTCTTATAAAAAAAAGGTTCTTATAAAAAGAGTGTAGTTTAAAATCTGTAAAAATACCGTAAAGTGAGACAACAAGTGGCGCGGGAAGAAATGTGGGGCTAGCTTGACGTAACAGCCGATTTGGTCCCTCACAAACCAAATCTGCTAGCGAATTTAGTCCCCTTTAAATGAGATACTCGTACATTCTACCCCCCTTCAAAACATTTTTTTTCCGTTTTAGCTTTAATATTTGCATGCATAAAAAAACATTTGGCAGTTCTTTAAAACTTGTGAATTTTTTAATTGTCTCTTTTTTTTTCTTTTAATGGAAGGTCGGTTTTTAAGATCACCGAATCCTTCCGGTTCCCTTGCCGTTATCGGTAAGATCAGAAATGTGGGTTCAGCCAACGCACTATTCCCACGCGTTCAAGCGCCAGCGTCTCGCATCAATCATGGGACTGTGATCGTTTGCTAAAATTAGCGAGAACATGCGTAAAATTTTTGTTTTCTGGTCTGAGGTAATCATCTTTATTTTTATCATATCTGTTCATATAAATACTAAAGAACGGCCTTTAACTGATTTAAAGATTGAAGAAAATTAACGACATTTATTATGACGTGTATCGCGGTGAAACAAAAATGAGTGGTTTGTATTCCGACAACCACTTTTAAACCATAGTGTGAAACCTTGAACTTGTAACATCGTTTTCCGTGTTTTTATTCCTGATGGAAAGAGAACTTTTAGTTGGAGTCTAGCTAACTTTTTGTTTTGGTTTGTTTCCATAGCCATTGCATTACTTTCCTAGGTAGTTTTTTATTTGTGCTAGTCCCCTCAGGAGAATAAAGTGGAAGAAATTTAAAACGATTTGAAACAGTTAGTTAAACAAATACTTCAGCAAATTCATTTTGGAAAGCACTGTTGACTTTTAACTTTTAACTTTTACTTTACCGAGAACACAGTTATTTCCAGAAAACCAATCAATATTAGTCTTCAACAAAAGGTTTAATGAAGCCTAGTCATAAAGGTTTAACTGATGAACTAAGTCTTAATCAATTCAAACGTTTAAAAAGTTAAATCATATTAAGTTGCTTCTATAATTTACTTTTTTTGTTCTCTTTTTATGTTAAAATGCTCAGGCATTGACCAAAATGATGACGGGTCAGCTACTAAAAATTGAAAAACAGCCGGTTGGAAGATATGCGTAATCCAAATTCAGAAGGCACCAGTAAATTTATCGGTGTTTTTAACTTGAAGTACACTTTTGAATCGTTTTACAGACTCTCGCCTCGTGATTTAGCCCACGGATCACAACTCGCTGTTATTCAAATTTTATTAATTTTACTTTCATTCTTTGTCTTCCAGCATTTATCTTCCAAGGTCGTTTGAAAATAATATTAATCCGCACACTGTGCTCAGCGGTCTTAATTATTTACATGAACTGTTTGCGATCAACATTAAGTTCACTAGATCGTATGTTTACTGCTTATCAAGTTTCTATATAAAGAATTTTTTCTAGAAATCATCTTACCCAACTTATTGTAATGGATGTTTTTGTTTCAACTTATATATTGTTCTCCATGTCATCAATTCTTTAAAAACTCAAATTTATTCCGTTATTCGTTAACAACAGATTATTAAATATTCCATTATTCTGTTAATTAATATAATGGATATTGCAAAATCTGATAAACAAAACACAAAAATCATCTTGTCAAACCATCTCTCCAAATATAATAAAAATGTTTTATAATACGCTTATCAATCAAGGATTCGCAGTTCTATATTTACCAATTTTGCCAACAATCTAAGCTTGATTTGACTTTTTGAGAAATTTATTGAACACGGTGTTATGTTATTTTGTTAGATGAACCTTGATCACAAATGAGATAATTTTCATGACGCAGCCGGGGGTTCAAAAAATAAGAACTTGACTTCATATCCGGTGTCAAAAGCCAGCAAAAACACTTTCTATCATGTTTACGAATACTTACCCAAACACACAACAGCGGCAACGAATTCATCCCCAGAAGTTGTCCAAGGCTGTGATCGAAGTTTTAATAAAGATGGCATTGTTGTTATGTTCGAAAAAGTTTGATTGTTAGTCTTATCCATTTTGAAGGTCCTGTGGCGAATTGTCGCGCTTTGGAAGCAAGCAGTATTGATCGCAAGCTATCTGAAAACGTGGGACAATTTCCTGCCAAAAATAAGTAACAGGAACATTAGTTTTGTAGCTTCGTAACCTCCTTGGAACAAAATCTTTCTGAGAACTGACGTAATGCTTTAATGACAGATTTCGTAAATTGTTAAAATTCTGGCGGTTGTTTTCATTCCATTACTAAATACCATATTAACGCGTCTCATACTGAAGGAAAAATCCGGCCATGCGACTCCTTTAAGAAACATCAACCCGTGCTCCAAACGCATAAAAATCCGAAAGTAGTTTACCCCACACTTTACCCAAATGCTGCCAGATACAGAGTCAAACTCCATGTCAACATATACTGTATTAATCGCACTAATTGCAGCTAAAAAAGTAACCTATTTACCTCTTTCAGATGCTGCCAACGATAACTTGAATGGTAGTAAACTCTCGGACGAGGAAAATTAAGTCCAACCTCTTGATAATTTGCGAATGCACTGTGGCTGTCATTAATACACTATTTAACCTCTAGAAGTGGATCAGCGACTCACGGAATCGCACCGAGAACAAAGAGTGCAGCTGAGAAATTATGACACGACAACAACAGCGACTCTACCTTTTGCTGCAATGTCACGACCAAATCCTGAATAACCCACGCTAGATTACTTTGTGGAAGCTTAAAGAAGGCGTCCTTAAACCTACGTTTCCTGGCCAGTGCAAACTACGCTCCCAAATATCATTCGGATAAAGACCCCGTCGGGTGCGCGACAATGAGACACCCGCTACTTCACTTGACACTGAAAATGAAAATGAAAATTTCCCTCTGCGTGCTCAAAATATGAATCACAAATGAGCCCGAAACAATAATACAATCAATTAGTGGTTATCAATGAAGGAATATTTGTATTTGTGTTGAATGTTTGTGAAGGGGAGTTTTTGTTTTTGAAATTTCCATATCAAGCACGTGCACTGAACCGAGCAAAGCGATTAGCGATTTCGTTCATGTGCGTGCGTGCGTACGAGTGTCACACCTTTATAGTTTTAAAACTTTTAAAAATCAAAAATCCGTTTTCAGTCACGTTTGTGACACTTTTGCACGATATTTGATCGATCGTGTACAAAATGTACTTATTCTCAAAACCGGATATCCTTACAGCGTCACTAAAACGGATAGTACACTGAGCTGTATGAATGAATATTTTCACAACAGTTACTATTTCCTCAGGCAAAGAATTTCAATTTGAAAACTTCGATTTTTCTGAAAATTATTTTGCAAAGAATTTGCAATTTTTTTACCTGTAATTTCTCAATAACTCCCGCGAATGAAAGTTTTAAGTAGTAATCTTTTATAAGAGTAAAATGCGAAGTAATTATTTTAGTTTCACAAAACGTGATTGCATCCGTCGCCCTCATCAACATACTCTTCGCTGCCCCTCCGCCCGACTGAACAGCTAAAATTAAAATAACAGAGCGTGAGGTTAAACTTAAATCTGTACTAGAATCATGCAGTACAGTTTAATGAACCCGTTCGGTATGATGCAATGATCTCTGACGTTCAGTAGCAACTGCTCAGTGTGGGCGGGAATCCAGAGGAGCTGTACGGAAGAAAAGTTGTATGAATGAGTTATAGCCCAGAGCAGAGCGCGTCAGTGTTTGCGAAAGCGTACAAAAGACTAAAGAACAGCAAGCTAGAGAAAAGGATCTCACGGAAACTTTATTGCTTTATTAATGCAGAATCAACTGACTCGTCAATCAGCCTGTCTGAAAACTATTTTTTTTAAATTCTTATGTAACGATATAACTTACAAATTTCTACATTCTTTTTGGACATGCTGTGCAATTTTAGAATTTTTAAAATCATTTTCGTAAAGGCATCGAGGCTATTCCGTATACCAATGTGTCCCTTTAAATTACTTTATTTGTTATTGTATATCATTGTTGTTATTTTAAATACATGTACCCTGTGAGGGGTTTGTCCGTATTCGTTTTCAAAAATGATAAAATAGGGGTAAGCGGATATAAAAACGTACCGGTAAAAAGTTTGCATTTTATCCTCAAAAAATATTTACACGCTTTCTATTTTACAAGAACAACTTTATAAGAATAATCAGTGAGACTCAAATCGCCCAAAACTTAAGAACAATTGTTAAAAGAACAATCTGAGGCTGGGAAGATTCGGAGCCACTGACAATGTTTCAAGACGAAATATTTAAAAAGTTCGTTACAGTAATAATTCACCAAAGTTTTAATGTCTTCGCAATGTTTCATTTCCATACTTAAATGCATGGTTCAACTTGCAAAAAGGTAAGTAACTCGTCATCTTGTGTTTTGTTCAATTAAATGTACAGTATCTAACCGTTCAATGCGCGTGTATTTCCAACGTCCAAACAGATTGAATTGGCAACCTGACACTTGAGTTGAAGAGACATCTTTGGTATATAAATACAATATTGTATTTGTAGGTTATAAAAACAAGAACAACTTAAGAACAATTTGAGGATGAAAAGCACAAAAAATTAACAACAATTAATCAGCATCGGCCAAAATTCCTGGTTCTTATAAAAAGAAAAAAACAGCGTGAAAAAGAAACTGGCGTTTGAAATTCCGCACACCAAAATTATTTAAAGTTAAGAGAGCCTTAAGCTTTCCTCTAGGTCTTGGCCGATTATACTATCACCTTGTAGCATGTGTACCACTAGCAGCTATTTGACAGATCTTGACATAACTAGAACAAACGAGTACATTTTTAAAAGGGACGCTCGGCTGAGAAACACTTTTGCTTTCAAATAAAACTAAATTTAGCATTGTCTAAGTGGGTATTTGGCAGTTTGAAAATGCTTTTCAAAGAGTCAACTGATGTCGAGTGGTTTTAATGGTGTAACTATTTCTAAATCCTGAGCCGATTCGAATTTTTCTGTGCTGCCACCTTGAAATGTGACTTCACTGATTCATCGGTTGCAGTCCAAGGCTCCACTCTTGGCAAAAATGAAGGGGGTCTGACACTTCTAGTTCTTTAACCTTCTGGTGCTACCGCCATTTTGAATACCCAGAAGGCCCTGAGAACGAGGGCTGAGGTTGTGAGTTCTTCTACTCGAGGACAAGAGACAACTTAAGGCCACTTTCTACCCTATGAGCGTTCAATTTTAAGGATGTAAATTTCGGATGATCATTTTAAGATGATTGACCTGACAAACCTCTGTAAATATTTCGGGATTTTTTGGTGAAAATTGAGATGAGGAGATAGACTTTAATGATGGTGATTTTTTTTTTAAGATTTTGATTTGGGTTTTTTTAGGAAGTTTAAAATAAAATATAATTTTGGGGTTGATGAATGACGCCAAGACTTAAGGGCGCGAACATGTAATGCCTTGTTTTCTCCAGCGAATGACATTACTTCAAAACTTTTCCCAAAAGATTCACTTTGTTGTTAAGTTTTCTCTTACATAAAATAAGCCTCTATTAATTATGATGCTTTCTCGCTTTGAATCTCTTTGTTTATATATGAACGTTTGCAGCTGTCTGTTAATGGGTGATTGACTTGTAACTTAAGGGGCATTGTTATTCAGTGCTGAAGTGTGGTATATGAGTTACAGAAACAATCAAACTTCTACTGCTTCAGATTCAAACAGATAGCAATAATTTGGTAGGGGAAACATGTATCTTTCATTTACCGTCTTCTGCTTCAGGATAACCGGCCTAAAGCAAGGAACATAAATGAGATGGAATTTTCATACTAGCGTAGTCCAACTTTACCATATTTTGAACATTAAAAAAGTCAAACGTTTCCTTGACCAATTCTTTATCTTAATAGTTAGACACATACATACACATCGTATCTACAAATGCCCACATTTTGTTTCAACAAAACGTGTTTCTGAGTGCTTGAAATTATAAGATTTTGAGACGCACTTTGCCCCAGAACGGGCTCTTTCTCTCAGTTATTGTGACCTTTTTCAAAGGCGCACGTAGCCGACCAAATACAAGTTTAAAATATTCCAGACGACGTCAGTCAATTCTGCCCGATTAGTTTTGCATGTACAGACGCCAGCTGGCACACTTTCTGAATTTCCAAAATAGATTGTTTGTAGAATTGCTTCAAGCGTTTGCAGGTGAAATATCATTCAATATTTTAGTTTTAAGGTGAAACATGAAAACTGTAAACTTCATTTGCTTAAAATGCACTCAGAGGCGCCTTAGTTCGTCACTATGACAACCACAACAAAAATAAATAATTGAAAGATTGAAATTATTTGAGTTGCACACGAAAAATAAAAAATTACGAAACTAAGCTACAGAAATATCTCCAGCTGAAATTTCAAGCAGGTCTGAAACACTTGCTAACATCACTTAAAAAAAGCTTTTTAATCGCTAGTGTTTTACATTAAAGATTGCGGGAAAATACGAAAACTGGGCGAAAGCAAGAAGTGTACCTATCAAATAGCTCCATCAACATATGAATTGCATGGTCAATCAAATATAATTATGTCTGTGGTCGCAAAGATTTATCGATTGCGCATGCAATTTTTCTGAAGTACCGTCGTCTCCCAGGAATGAAACTAAATAGAAAAGTTAAAGTTCTTCAAAAAATATTCAGTATCAGGAATTTTAGTTTTCGAGGTTTGGAAAAGAACGATTTAAAGTATAAGGAATTTTTTCCAAAACGGCTAAACGACACGCAAAATAATTACCGACTTTTAAGTATTTTGGACTTTTTAACCAACTTTTATTCATATAAAAATTAATTTAATTTAACAGATGAAACAGTTTCCTGCAAAAGGTTTCATAAACGTGTGTTTTAAAGCAGTCAAAGGGAATCCAAAATTTCCGGTCTAAAGTTAAAATATGAAATAATGAGTCACGTTAAAATATGAAATGACGATTGTAGGAAAAATTGCTTATGTCACCTACCTTCAAAACACAGTCAGTCACCTTAGCTTTCATCTAGGTTGACTTCTTGTTCAATCTGACTGTGTTGTTGCATTGGAAAGTTAATTTGAACAAAAGAAATATAAATCAATATAAAGTAGTACTGCTAGTTGTTCAAAAGCAAAATGTCTTCACTAATCAAAACATTTTGTTTCTCTGTGTGACTCGTCTTCTAGCCACAGAACAAGTAAAACGGGACGTCTTTAAACAAGAGTGCTGGCGCTTTTTAATTTGTTTTCCTTGGTAACAAATCCTGGCACAAAACTAAAAAAAAAATGACCCAAGTCGATTGGTCAACGCAACCTCTGTCACCCGAATATTTTAAATGTCATACACTTTCCAAAGTTATTGAGTCTTTTATATTCAATATTTTATTTTTTATCATGGCTTTATTTAGTCTGGTTTATAGTCTGCGGGATACTGAATCAATTTCGATAGGACCATTGGTACTCAAATTGTTTTTTTTCGTGCTTACAGTAGCCACTTTCATCCTCTTGCCTCTAACATATCTGAATCCCGTTTCTTTTTGAAACTCAGTAGTTCCACGCTCCATAAATTTCTGTCTTGATAATTGTCTTGGACGGTGTTTGAGCATCTCAGCGAAATACACTATAAGATCAGAAACCTTGTTCAGCTTGGGACATTCATGCTATCATACGCTAAAACTATTGAAAACAAGCGCTGTTAGCTTTCCCCGTTTATTTAAAGTATTAGTAATACTTTTACTAGGACAGACTAACCTTCAAACCTACACAAAAGGTTCCCGGCATTCTGCAGACAACAACCACGCAAACATGCTTTGAACCCCTATGTAAAATATGACAGGTTTTGACAAGAATTACAGTTTTTAAAAAAACTTTAATTATAAAACCAATGAACAGTTTCAATAGGGATGTTTTATAGAAGACAGTGAAATTAGACAAATTCGGAACAATACCTCAAAGTTCCACATTGAAGCCCTGGGCCTATTAAGTTCGTAAAGCCTTGGGAGGCAAATGTCCGTAGGGGAAGGAG
>JANSTQ010155473.1:0-11305 GCA_026167885.1 Bergia puertoricense
AAGTCACGCGAGACGAATTTTCCAAGGAAAGATTAATGAAAGCGAGCGCCGAAGGTGCGAGCGAGCCTCGAAGTAACAAGCGGAGCGAGCCTCGCTCTCATCAGTCTTTCCTTGGAAAATTCGTCTCGTGTGACTTGTGAGTCGACTTGTGGCAAGTCTAACATGTGGCCAGTGTTTGTCGGCTTGGCTTGGCTCGACTCTGGTTTACACTCTTAAGTGATTGCAAAAAATTGATGAAGATTAGTCATCCAGAAATGATGAATAAACAGCAAAAGTAAATCTATCACTGAAAATGTTTTTTTTGTGTGTGTGTGTAAGGACCCAACAACGCTGGGCTTCTTCAGCCAGTAACGATCATAACACCTGAAGTTGGGTGAAACGTTGTGTGCCTTACACAAAAACTAGTTCCAGTGACAGATTTACTTTACTGTTTATTGCAAAAAAAATGATCTTCTAATTAGATTTGGAGAAATAATGAAGAACAACCAATAAGGATAGAACTGTCAATTACTGATCGAACCTTGAAAGACTTGAGAACTAGCAAACTTAAACAGTTCAATTTCATTTAAAAGCTATATCATTTACCCCTTTGTCAAATGTGTATATTAATGATATACCTGTCTCTATTTTTTTTTCTTTTAGCAAAATCAGCCGGCATGAGAGATCAAGATGACAAGAGCGAAATAGCCGTTCACTTCTTGATGGCAGATCCACGTCTAATATTCTGAATATGATTTTGTGAAGGGATAACAAAAAACTGATTATAGGTTGTAGCAAAACATTCGACAAAAAAGTGCAAACAAAAGAAAGAATTTTATGTTTTATTAACAAAAACACAGGCTAGAATAGATAGCAAGAATACAAATTAATTAGATTGTTCTGTCAAAACACCAACATCATTTAAACAATTCTCTTTTGCAGGTGTTCTCCAGCTTTTTGTTGCGTGTTGAATTGACTGTCAACTAGCTGTATTCCTATGTTTGAAATGCTGCCCGCGAAAAACTATAACCTTTTTTTTTTCAGCGCAATAATTATTTGACATGTATTCAAATATGATATTTTAGTTCGAGTTCCATACGACTTCTCTTTAGCTGTATTTTAATATGAAAGTACTGCTCTATAAAATCCATTACAAATAATTTCAAATGCTTCGCGCAAATTGTCGCTCAACAACTGAGTGAAGTTTGAAATTTAATACATGTTTGGAGTTGCATTAAACATTTGCTCAAATCTATAACGAAATTTTATTCTGAGTCTGCTTGCATGCTAACGTAAATTATCTTTTCAGGAATTCTATCCTTTTTTAAAATTTGTTTGTCAATTTGAAAACACATGTATTACTCATCTTAAAAACGTAAAAGATCAGCTAGTTATAATCAATGCAAATTTGAAACTCCAAAACAGACTTTTTTAAAACGACATCAGCTATGCGCACATTTCATTAATGACTTGTAGGTCAGGAACCGCTCTAAGGACTGCACAGACAGGAAAGATAAAGTTACAACTTATCAAACAGAGCAAAACCAGAAACTATTCCTTTTACACTAAGTACTTTGGTTCTTCAGTTTAATTATACATGTAGATATAATCAGTATGTTTTTGATATATCAACAGTGTTTTCGTTTATGTTTTGTACGTAAGTGCAAACCTTACCAACATTATATAACTTGTACGCGTGTCGACTTTGTTTATATGTTTCTTACAGCAGTCCCAAGTCCCTTAGGTTATGAACTAGTAAAAAGTCGTCAACTTGCTTGGTATTATTTCGGCATAGAGCTGATCTTCTACGTTGTTCTCGAGTCGAAGTAAATGGTACGCCAAGAGTTTGTTTCTGCAAATCCTCCTTTGCATCGTCGATGGACTCGATAAGAATTTGAATCTGCGGTGATTCAGATTTAATTGAGCTTCCACTATTTGTCAAAGAAAAAAGCTCGTTCTCTTCGCTGGGAGCTATCATCGACTGAGAGTTGTTTGTATTATCAAATTTAAACGATATTTGCTCATTACCGTTCTGATCTTTCTGTGTCTCTGCGGCGGAATATGCCGCCTCATTTAGGTCTACATTTATTTGACAACGACTCAAAGGTCTTTTATCAAAGCTCGGTAAGTCCGATTTTTCTTCCTTTTTTGGTAAAATTAAAGTATTGGCTTTCAAATTCGGCCCACTATTTTTATTATTTGTCAATGTCCCTTCTGAGTTAAACCTCCACAAACGAGAAACCGTTTCATTTACTTTTGTCCTTGATACCCTAGGCGACGCTGTACTTTGCTGCGATCTATCAATACTTTCTTCCCAGACTCTGTGTCGATGCGAACAACTTCCGTCGTTTTCATTTGGCCCTAGAATACTGCAAATTTTACATCTTTTGGAAGTTAAGCCTTCTTTTTCAAGAGAAAAGTCTGTTACAGATATCACTGGAGTTACTCGATCACTCTGTTTTATAACTGCGTTTGTTTCCGAGTAACTTCTTTGAAGATGCTTTTTCGATTGGGTTTTTGTTCTTGATACAAACACTTCTCCATGCGGAGAGCAAGATTTCCCAATTTCGTCTTCTTTTTCATCCATTTCCACCGTCGCTTTTTGTCGCGTTAGGTAATTCGAACGTCGTGTTCGCTTTCCCGCTGCGTCGTTTGGTAAAGGCTGTGTGTCCGAAATTGAGCTTAGACTTGCACATAGCCTGCTTTGCTCAAAATTTCTCGGCGAATATCGCCTTCCTGGAATCGGAGGCAAGACATTGAATCGAGTGAAAGATGTCGAGTGAACTTCGTTGTGCCAAACTGGAATTAGTTCAGAGTTACTGGTGTTCAACTTTTCACCGTCATCCGACAAGTCTTCACTGTCAGTGCTGTTTTCATCGAGTTGCAATACGTTTGAAAGTGGTTTAGTTCCGAGTTTTTGGAACTGTATTTTGGGTAAAAAGAGTTTGTTTCCTCGCAGTGGAACTCTCGATGTGCTCATGATGACATTTGTTACTGCAAAAAGTCCAAGGCCAAGAATTCGTCCTTTCCCAATCTCATTATTTAGGAAATGTGGTTAAGCAAGAGCGAAATTGAATCAGATGTTCCATTTTGTAAGATTTAAGACCTAACCGCCAGGTTTTTAGCTCAAAACCAGCTGTTGAGAGGTCTAGAGACTCTATTTGCGTACCAAATGAACTATTCTCCATATATGGAAAATAGCCAAATGTAATTCAATAGTGTAACTGTATGCGGCGTGGATTAAAACCTAATATTTACCGTTTTCCATTTTGTGCTCGCCTCGAAGGCAATCCATTAAAATCAACTTTTGAATGATAAAAAAAGGAAAAAACAAATTGCCAATTGCTTTATCAGTTCCCTATGGCAACAGTCTATTCCAGAAACTTCTTTGTTCTGGTGATATTTCAATTAAAGCACTGAAAGCAGTTTTGGAAGCTCCTTATGCAAATACTGTCTTTTGATTTAAAATAACTTATTCAAGTATTGAAATTTCCAAAAAAATGCAAAATTTTAATACAAACGTTTAAAGCAAACCAATATCTGATTAATTTATCCTCCAAAGTTTTCCGTTTTGTTTATTATTTAAATCTATAAGCTTTTAAATTAGATATTTTATCAGCGTCTGTATGATCTCTGTTTTGAAGTATGGAAGGGACTAATTTCATCGAAAGATCTGCCAGCATTGAAAGCAAATTCATAAATGTTAGGTTGCCGAGGTACTGAATGCACAACATTTATTTTAAAATTTAATTTTTTCAATACGTATTTAAGGTTATGAAAAAAGCTCTTATCGGGCTTTTTGTTTTTCTTAACCAGGTTAATTTAAAAAAATGTTATGTCTGTTCATTTCCTTCTCGTTTCTTCTTGCCAGCCGTTAAATTATGGCTCGTCGATGCACACGTAAGCAGCTGTCGTATCCACATAACGACTTGTTATGGTATTTTTTCCTAAACAGGATAGTTAAATTGTACAAATCCAGACATTTCTGAGAAACTGGTAATTTAATTTTTTAAGGTGTTTACACCTTTGTGACTGTGATTTCCAAACTAATTTTCTTATTCATATGCATCTATTTTTTGTTAAATTGAACACATTTATTATTATCAAAAACAGTATAATTCGCGAAAAACAAGAACTAAAGTTGTCCAGTTTGCGATTGAAAATAATTATATGAGTCAAAAAGTTATTTAGACTGCACAATTTGATTCGGCTATCGTCCAAATTTTAAACAATCCTCAGGACTTTTTTATCCAATTATTTCTAAACTGAAGAACATGTAGCCATATGACAGACACAAGCCCTACAGATAAGTTTTGATAGTCTTAAGCCTTGGGAAACATCACAACATGCAATGCAACATCTGAGAAAGTGCAACTTGGAAATGCTTGACCTTAGCACAAGCAGTCAGCCAATGAGCGCCCTCTTAGCATAAGCAAAACAGAAAAGAAAAGAAAATTGGCAAACTTGCTGTTTTGTGACTAAACCGTGCGTAATGACACATTTGTCAAAAGTTTTGAATGCCTTTATTGGCTTTAATCGTTTTGCATAGAGCAGCTGAAAAAAAAATTGAGAAAATGTTATGTTTTGGCTAATCAAAAGATCACTTCTGCCAAAGTAGAAAGACTAATTTCGTCGTGTGACTTACACCCTCCCACCAGTAACACATAAAAGCTTGCCATTTGGCTTGCATGGGACTTCGGCCAAACTAATTATTTTCCATGACAACAATGAACTGATTTATAACAACACAACAGTCATTACACATATCGATCTGCTGTTTTGGCTGCCATCTTGGATTTTTCGAAAATATTTAGAAAAATTGCAGAAAATTTTCTTGAAATTGGTATAAAAACATACAATTACATGCTCAAAAAGAAAAATATTGAAGACTAAAATGGTAAAGAAGAAAGTAGAACAAATTTTGTCAAAATGAATCCCGTTTTTATGCTTCAAATATTAATTTGCATAATTAATTTTGCAAAAAGTAGAAATAGTTATATGATGATGATGATGATGATAACTTTATTTTAAAAGGGTAACACTGACTATCACAAGGATAATTTAAAATGGCCCTTAAATAAGATACAACAATGTTTAAAAACTATGGTAATCATTTAAAATATTACAAAGATAAAAATTACCTTTCATTCCTATCCCAATCACCACCACCATATCCAACCCAAATGTACCGATAAGTCTAGAATCTATTCCCGACCCCACCAAGATCAGAATTATCAAAATTTATATTAAAACAAGTTGAAAGAGGAACTAAAAATTAAAAAGAAAAACTGGTGTAGATAAGGTGCTTCTGAACAGGATTTCGAAGATGCTCTAAAAGTTTGTGTTTAAAAGAGTAAAGGGATATAGAAAATTTGACAGTGGCAGGTAGAGAGTTCCACAGCTTGGCACCTTTGAAAGCAAATGAGTTCTGGGCTATAGCGAGTTTAATTTTCGGTATAGAGAGGTGGTTATTGGTAGCTTGACGGGTTGAGATATTGTGAGAGTCACTAACTTTGAAAAATTTCTCAGAGATAGGGAGGGGCCGCAATGTCACCTACTTAACATCAAAAATGTTTTATTAATTGGAATACTGTACTGCAAGTTTCATGTTAATTTCTTTAACGCTTTGGGTTTTAGGTCGGAAAACCTTGGACGTTTATGGAATAACTTTAAATCAAGTTTTCATTTCCAGAAAGATTTTAAGGCAGCCTTGTAAGACATGACACATTTGCTTCAGTTCTCTTGCCCATGAATGACTAACTCTTGTGAAAAACAATTCAAACGTGTTTTGTCATTTTTACGGTGCCAGTCAGATTTAGATAGAACAAAGCGAAAAAACTGGATTGAATTCAACGGTGAAATGAAGAGATCGTTTGAGCAAAGCTTCGTAAAATAATGAGGAACAGCAGCAATACGATGAAATAACAGTCGTCTTACACAATAAGTACGTGCGTAGGAGCCTGTGTATTGTCTGCTTCGTACAGTGGATCACTGCAAGACTGGATGCTATCACAGATTGCAAAAATGGCTGAAAATAATAATTTTCAAAAATTTTGAAAAAAGACATCCGATTTTTTTTTGCGATATGGGGAAATAAATATTCGTGCAGTCCCAATTATGTACTATACAGGGCGCAAAACGTGGTAGAAAAAACGTATGATTATTCGATATTACATATATATAGTACCTCAGTGGTCCAGTTTTCGTACTCCCAGTTACTGCTGACTAGATTAACCTTAGACTTAATGCACCTATCAATGTGTTCCCCCTGGGGGGGGGGGAGGAGGAGGGCGGGCAACCCAGGGGAATTTTGACATTTTGAAAGATTGGTGGTCAAAATTCCCGCCCTGGGCAATCCCAAACTTCAAAATCCCGGCCCTGGGGCAATTCCGAAGATGTCAAAATTCCCACCGCTGTTCTATTCAAAAGCTGAAGCAAATTAAAGAAGATGTCAGACTGTTAACTAAAACAACAGCCAACCTGAACATAAAGTATCAAATAATCTTTATTTGTACTAAACTAAATGTTCTCCAATCCCATTTATCCAAAACTGAATACTGCACTTTCAAATACAGTTAACAATAAAACAAAAACCATGTCATCTTTGTATGAGAACTGTTTGCATATTTATACTGTTCAGTAACTAGTATTCATTTTGGTCGCAACTACAAAATGGGGAATTAAGTAATGGTTTCTTGTATCAAAACCTAATAAAAGTGTTGTTCATCAATGCAATACTGGTGGATCAAATCCTATAAGACTAAGGCCTAGATTACAATGCAAAAGTTTAAATAAAGAACGTAATTTAATCCGTCTGGTTTCATCTATTGTGGACAAAAAAAATATTTTCAAAAACAAAGGTAAAAGAGAAGACACGTGTTTCGACTAGTTCCCAGGCTTCCTTAACTCCTTCAAGATCCAAGATGGCGGACACGTCAAACTTCCCACCCACGGACAGCCACGAATCTTCAAAATCCCGAGACTGGGGACAATGAAATTTTTTTAGAAATGTAGGTTGCCCATTCTCCCCCTGTCCGGGGGGAAGACATTGATAGGTGCATAACTGTTGACAGTGTTAGCCTCGACTTGGTGTTGAATTTACATAAACACACCGACGAGTTCCGAACGAAATTTGCGAAACGAAACAAAAGAAAAGAAAAGAAACAAACGAAACGAAACAAAACAAAACGGAAACGAAACAAACAAAACTAAACAGACAGGCTACTCGTTCTTCTAAAAGCTTTTAAGTTTAATGACGAAAAATGCGGAAATAATAAATACGTAAATAATCACACATGCATTTTCATAATCAATGTACATGAAGTACGTGCGTAAAACTGAACAAGTGCTGTAGCCGTTCGGATGATTATGTGAATGCATGCATGATTATTTATTTATTTATTATTTCCACGCTTGTTTCGTTGCGTTTCGTTTCGTAAATTATCATAAGCCTTCCGAACCGGGCTTCCGAATCTCCAACAATACAGTACACGGAGTTGTAAAATATAGATATTTGACATCAAGTCGAGGCTAAGAATACGAAACTGTCCACTTCTTAAGGTCAGCGGAAATACAGCAACCGTACAACGTTTTCACAGCTTCCGCTTTCCTTGACAGTTGTTTCTTTCAGTGTTTGCTTCAGGAGGTGTTTTTCAACATTCGTTTAGTATGTCGGAATCAGTTCGCAGACAACCTTTCGTCTCTCCTGGGACAATTATTTCTGTTCTTGCTTTTCTTCTGTATTGTGCTGGTTTTATACGGATAGAGTTCAAACTTCAAGAACAGAACCAGAGAATTGAGATGCTTGAGAAAAACGTAGTTTCCAAAGGACTCCCGCTGTCACAGCAAAACACTGTGCAGGGTAAGAGCGAATTTTCAAAATTATCAAACCTTGTCTTAGTTTCAATTGTTAAAGGGGTTCTATTACTCACTTCCAGAAACTGGTAAGTAATAAAGCTTGCAATGACCAAAAATACAGGATCTGGCCGAAGTTCAGCTGAATAGAACATTACGTCATTAGTCACTTAACAGAGGTCGAGATGCTTTAAATTTCTTCGACTTTGTGGCACCAGTTGATTGACCATTCTCATGAAGAACGGATAGCAAACAAATCAAAATTTTGTTGATTAATAATTGAACTTGTGTGTATCAACTATTTAAATTTAGCCGAATTAAGCGCATTTAGGTACTATATAGGGACTCATGCATAAAAAATCACTTTATTTGTTTTTTTGTTAGGAAAAATGTTTACCTGTGAAGGACGAAATTTAAACAAAAGATCTTGTTTCAAAGCATAAACCATATACGACGTATTGGAAATTATTGCACGTATTCTTTCAAGCTATGTTCTCATACACGAGCTATAGCACACTTTAAGGTTTATTCAGCTGAAATACAATCAAACAAAGTCACATTTTACTGTCAGTTTATGCTATATGATATTGGATTAAATCTTCATGACGACTGACCACTGCCCAGGACCCCATTGACCCATATTTGTCTTTTGTTGTTGACCTAGGAAGGGGAAATTGTAAGTAATCCAAAACATTTCTACTGTCACACTTTGTCGTGACCTCAAATAAGCGAAACATTATGATTTATGTCATTTCGTAATAAAACTTTATAAAGGCAGATAATCTCTCAAAAATAGATCGAGAAATTTGCCGTATGATCAGCACAGGTGATGTATGGGAAAAACCAACATGTAAGCAGTAGGCGTGATGGAAAGAAACTGCTTGCGCAGAACTGATTTCCTTATCGCGCATGTTCATTTTTTTTAAAAATCAGATCATGTCATTCCAGATGTTGTTGGTATTCTCCGCCAAAAAAGAGCCACAGATTTAAAAAAAGACACAGGCAACTTGACAAACTTGAAAGAAATTCAAGTACTGCTCCATAGGTATTGTGCAGCTAGATACCAGGTTTGCCCGCCAAGTCCACCGGGGCCCCAGGGAAGACCTGGGCCAAAAGGGGATCGTGGAGCTGGAGGCCGAACAGGAAAACGAGGACCTCGAGGGATTATGGGATTGCAAGGCCCAGCAGGAGAGCGAGGACCGCCGGGATTAAAAGGACCAAAAGGTAACAGAGGTAAAACAGGGCCGCGAGGAATGCCGGGGCTGAAAGGTCCAAGAGGAGAACCTGGTCAATCAGCTGCTGCTCCCCGTGCAGTTATCTCACCGCCATTGGCCACAGTAAACAAAACTGATCACGTGACATTCTACTGCTCAGCTACAGGAAATCCACCACCCGTGATTAAGTGGACAAGGATGAACGGGTCTCTGGCGAAAATCAGAACAGAGCTGAAATCATCCGGACGACTGAAAATCAGAAATGTTCAGTCTCAGGACAGGGGAACATACCAATGTGAGGCGAGAAATATTCTGGGAGTGGCTCGAGTTCACAGTTCCCTCGTAGTTAACGGTTAGTGCTTAACTCGCATTTGTGCTCAAAGGGTCTGTTTCACGACCGTTTCACTAGGTTTCGTCCTTTTTTCTCAGTAATTAATATTAAAGATACATAATCAAAGAATATTGACATAAACCATATTATGCCACAAAACAAAACAACAAACCTTTTATCATTTGCTTTTGTTCAAGATTAAGAATATCTACTATAATTGTTTCTGCAGATAATACGATGTTGGTTCGAGGTATGAATGTGGGTATTTCTGTGCTTTAAAAAATTTGAGTTGTCGCGTTCGTGGAGTAAAAAGTACACGGGTTCTTTCATAAAAACCAGGTATTTTGGCTGAAGCTAATGATCATGTTTCTTGATTTCAGTTTAGGCATTTTAGCCTCAAATTGTTCTTAAATTGTTCTCATTTCTATAATTAGAAAAATTTTGTTAGTGTAAAAAGAACTTAAATGTACACAACTTCGCTCCGGGGGTTTAAGCCCTGTATTAAAACAACTATTAAAGCGGCAGTTTCACGGTTATTCCAGACAAAACTGCCGCTTTCCAAAACTATTTCCTTTCAATTTATTTCAAATTATATTGATCAAATCGATTCAATTTGACAAGGAAACTATTTTAACGAACTGAATTCTCAAAGATTGATGCTTTCGCCAGTCAATAATTTATCCTACGGGCCAACACTAAATTCGCTCAAGCACTCATAAATGAAATCCGTTTCAATCGTCGACGAAATTAAGCCATCCGCACAGTATTTGCAAGGTTCAAGACAGAATTGTGCTTGTTACATCTGTAGCAGAAATTATTTTTGCGTTTTGAAGATCTTTTGCCGAGCAATGGAAAGATTGCGCAATCACACCGTGACTCGAAACAGCCCCTTTAAGTAACGAATTTCAGTATTTCGTCTTGAAACAGTGTTATGGCTCCGAGTCTTCTCAGCCTCAGCCTTCTTTTCAATTGTTTTTAAATTTTGAACCGTATCTGATCTTCATTTTAGTTATAAATTTTTCAAAGATTTGTTCTTACAAAAAGGCGTGTTTTGTATATATGTCCCGGAAAGCTCTTTGCAATGTTATTTTGTTTTGTCAATTTAATCATTTGTACACTTTTTTCTACCACTTGTTTCGAATGGTGCCCTGGGAATGAGGTTGCAAGTAAATGATAAAATGTTATAGGATCTGTCTAACTCTGATCTTGCAATGGCAAGATGCCTTAATTACTCCTCTTTCTATTACCCAGTTCCCCCAAACGTCTTCCTGAGCCCTAGCTTGGTATATTTAGAGGGAAATAAGACTGCTTCTCTTCCCAAATGTCACGTGACCGGATATCCAGCTCCAAAGATCTCGTGGTCTAGAGTACCAAATCGACTCCCGGTCGACAGAAGTGTCATAAGTAACGGTCAGCTGAGCCTGAGGAATGTACAAAAAAGTGACTCGGGACTTTATACCTGTCGTGCTTCAAACCCGCTGGGAACGCAAGCTGCCCACACTCAGGTATTTACATGGACTGAATACCAACACGAAGTTACCACGTCATCCAAGAAACCCAAGGATTTGTAAAATTTGCTCTGTTTTAAAAGAGCAACTAAGGGTGGCAGAATCTTCTCCGTTGTGGCCACAAAATGAACACTGACGTAAAAACATGCTCGATCTCAAAGTTGTTTTCAAGAAAAATTAACGGTTTTTAACAAGTCATAAAAAGTCAAATATTTCAAAACGAATCAATCAGCCAATCAATCGATCAGATCTATTCTTCAATTGATAATAATAATAATAAAGATGGATAGATTGATACAGTATTGATTACTTGATTGATTGATTGATTGATTGATTGATTGGTAGATGGACAGATAGATAGATAGATAGATAGATAGATAGATAGATAGATAGATAGATAGATAGATAGATAGATAGAT
>JANSTQ010155495.1:0-11305 GCA_026167885.1 Bergia puertoricense
ATGAAGCAGGTTGCAGATTTAAAATGCATTTCTAGCAATTTCAATTTCCCTGGGTAACATGACCTGTACCCCAGTGATAGAGAGGTTCATATTACAGGCATTTGCTCAGCTCTCAAGACTTTAAGCTTAAGATGCTCCACAGCCCTTTCAGGGTTCATACTCTCTGGGACTTTTCAAATTACATGGCTTTCCATGACCTTTTCCATGACCTTTTTGTGTTTTCCATGATCTCATTTTCACAAAGGCTTATACATATTGAGTAACATAAAAAAGTGATTTTTTTGCCTTAAAAAGGAGGGTCGGCTTATACATTGGGGTTTTAAGATAAGTGAAAATATCTCAATTTTGCTATTTTCAAGCATATAGTTGATGCTTGAGGTGACACTTGATTTCGCATTTTAAAACACTCAGTGGTTTTTCTGTCAAACTTTTAAACTGGAACACTCAGCTTCATTCATTTTCCATGAAGCTAAAAATTCCATGGCCGCAAATAAAATTCCATGGCTTTCCAGGTTTTCCATGACCCATACAAATCCTGCCTTTATGATAGTACTTACCCAGTAGTTAAACTGCGAACTTGCCAGAGCACTAATGAGTGTTGAGAGAAACAGACCCACTGCGTAGTAATAGCCATGCTGAATGGGTTCCTAAAATGACAAGATAAGATGAATTTTTATACTTACTGTACCAGTCGAGAGAAGGGCTTTGCTGTGTAGCAGTTAACTACCGTGTAAGTATTAATCGTCATATTTACCAGGAACTAATTATTGTATTTACCAGGAATCCCTAAAATCCAATTATGAGCTGACACTTTGATTTTCTGATGACCCTGATCTGAATTTAATCAAAATACAATTTGTAGGAAATGTAGAAACAAAATATTTATTCTTCAATATGCTGTAAAACCAAACTTTTTATTGTTCTACTGTTTCTAAATCTTCACTCTATTTCTCTCTCCCCATTTATAACAGACAGAGCTGCCTTATTGGTATTAATATTTCAGAAAAAGTAAAGCTTTGATTCCCCCACATAGTTAGTGCTGTAGTATTTAAGTACTATATACAGTATGTCTGATTTATAACCAAAGGATGTTATATTTCAAAAATGAGTGCAAGTGTTTGAAGGGGGGTTCCAAACACTGAGAAACATAAATGCACAAGGGCGCTTCAGCAGAGTACCTTTATTGTTTCGAGGTGTTTGGAATGCCCCTTCAAACATGATGTACAAGGTTTTGATTGGAAATAACTTCTCGAATGAATGAAAGAGTGTTAATCACAGCATTGTTCATTGCAGCATAAATGTTAATGTGTTAAATCACAAGTTGTAAGAATGTTGTAACAATTATGCATGGAATTAATAAAATGTGGAATGTGGAGTATTGTGTAGCTTATGAATATGTTGATTAAGAAATATTTATATCCCATGGGTTTGAAATTGGTTCAAACACTTAAAAAAGTGTTTGACACTGTTGCAAGACTCGTCCACCTGACAAAATATGGTGCACTGATTGGTCTGAAATGTCTTAAATAATCAGTGAGTTTGAGAACAAAATTTCAAACCCTATCCAGATTGTACATACATGTTGAGTTCTTAAGCAAGACATTTTAGTTGACTTGCTCCCATTGATTCAGGTGTACATATTTATGAGTATGAGCTTCTTTAATGGACTGATGTCTCATTCAGGGGAAGTCACAGACTACAAAATGTACCAGCCCTAAGAACCACTTCACTCAGGAAATGATTTTGCTTGTCACACACACATGATTGTGCTTGGTTGCAATATTAGTATGTTTTAAATAGTAAATGCTACCATATACTATATATTTTCTCATAAATAATTTGAAAGAATTTTGCACTTCATCATAGATCTTGAACATCCATTCCTTAAATTCTCACAACCTGAATCAATGCCACAAATGTGGTGTTTTATGTTGATACTATAATGAGGTGATCTGGATGATGATGAACTTCAGGGAGTGAAAGGGTTATGAACTGCAAGAAAAAATATCTCCCAAGTTTGAATTCAACTGCAAATCAATTATAGCATCGTCAACACAATTGATATTAAAGCAGAAAAAGTATGCAGTGACACTTACATTTCTATTCTCCATAAATGAAACTAAAGCATGTAGAAGGAGAGGTCCAGCAAAGCTGAGGCAGTCACCAAAAAGCTTCAATAAACCAATAGAATAATACTGCAGACCGAAAGCATGATTAAGAGCACTCAGGAGTGTCCTTTGTTCTCCATGTCGTTTTTCAGATGAAGTAAGGTCTTTTGTGAGAGGATTTTTCATAAAGGAAATATTCTGGGAAAATCTCACATCATGTTGAGAGCTGTCTGCTGGAAATCCATGTGTATCATAGGTCTCTGAGACTGATTCTGTAGTTGTTTCTATTGAATATAGTGCTCTGTAAAACATCCACTTAATTTTTGTTGTTGAAAGACTCTGAGGAAGTAGGAACAGATCTTCTAGTTGTCGTATTTCTTCTTTATAACCTTTGATCATAAGTGGCTTCACCCACCAGAACACAAGTTTTGAAAGGAAATTTGAACTGTCTTCAGCAATTCCAAGGTCATGCTCAACACACCGAGTCCCACTGTAGAATGTACCATGGGAAGACACAGAACGTAACAATGGACGCCGTTCACCACTCAAGCTTGCCTGAATTGAACTTGATGATACTGATGGCCTAAATGTTCCATCATCGTCATTTAACTGTGTATTTCTACATGGCACTAACGAAACAATGTATAACACTTGCAGACTAAACCTGATGATTGTTCCATATTCTTGCACACCTTTGTACTTATCACTGAATCCATTCAATTTAACCTGCAGTATAACTGCATAGAGCTGCAAGGCTGAGGTACCCGTTACCACAAGTGTGAAAATCACTTGGATAGGAGGTAGGCATAACTTGATCAAACATAAATATCGCATCTTCCACAGAGCTCCCGTATTTAATATCCACGCTAATGTCATAATAATATTTATAAATAAATAAACTGGAAGGAGCGATGTCTCAAGGAAAACGAAAGTTATCATTTCCGCCAAAATTTCCAAAAAAATTAATATGGATATCAGTAACTTGATCCTTGTCGAAACTGGAATTGGAAATCCTCGTAGATTCATCCCAGATTTGCTTAGACAGATAATGGCGCTCGACACCGCAAGAAGAAGATTCACTGGCAAAATGATCGCCAGATTTTCGAAGCATGCTCCAAAGTTATTGCGATTCCAAACGGCGAAAGTTGTGTTCTTCGAACCGCAAAACTCCTCGAAGGAAATCATAATTTTTGTAATGAAAAACCACTTATCTGTCTGTGAATTTCTTCAGCGATTTAGCTACAAGTAAAAATCCATGCAAATTCTTGTGTTATATAAATTACGGTTCTTTTTCACCACTGCAGTTTAAAACTCTCACGATTTGATCCGCCATGTTTGTTTGAGAACATCCCGCTGGATGATTTAAAATAGTTTGCGGGCGCTTGTTTTGTTTGAGAAACCGCTGAATAGCTGCGACGTGTAACACACAAACGAGGCTGAGTTCAACCAATGCTGCAACGGACGCCATAGGAACTTTGGATCAATCTATATATAGACTAATGCAGTATGATGATGCATCTTGTAGCTAGCATGTATGGCGCATTGCATTGTGAACTTTAGATTTTAGATGTCAGAATGGGGAGTTGCTCTCTCCATTTCGCTTTTAGATTCATTCTGCTCGCAAAAAGAAGAATGAGAAAGTTATAACCCCGCCGGCTGCTATGGCGGACTTGCTGAAGGCTTCAGACGTAGTGAGACAACGATGGAAAATTGTAAGTTTGCGTTGACGAAACGCAATAACTGTTCTTTAGATTTAGATTTTGCTTAGATGATTCTAAGTAGTATTCTTTTTTTCATTAAGTTAAGCCAGTATTTCTTCCATCTTCGTGGAAGCATAAGTTTTCATTATTCTAAAGCTTCTTCGACTTGCTTGATTAGTACTTGGTGACAGTTTCTTCATGTCGATTTTGAAACACAGAACCGGCATTTAAAACCCGCAAGCCAGAAGTCTTTGAAGCAAATTTTTTCCTTGTGGTTTCGCTCTGACGTACCCATTCGAAAAAAGCCGGTAGTTTTCAATATTAAACACTAAACAACATCTTTAGCTTCACGGATGTTTTTTCGTCATTGAAACAGGAAGAGCTCTCGGACGGAAGCTCGGTGACATTGGGAAGCTTTCGTTTTCGTCATCGATCGCGCGTGTTGATTCAAATGTATTGAGAATTTTGTTTGTGTTCTAGAACCGGCGTTGTAGGTACAAACGAGTTTGCTTATTTGGTAGTGTCTATGGGGATAGTGTTTTGTTTTGATCATAAAATAACACTGATTTCACACCTTTTACCTTGGTAGACACGGAGGTGTTTGCTTTTCGTTAATGCCTTGATCTCCCCAAAACGTGTTTCGGTTTTGAAATCTACTACGGCACTTTTAAAATTTAAATTTCTGTGCTGTTGTGCTAGTCAAACAAAATCAACTGGTTCTTCACTTTTTAGTTGCGGACACAACACAATCAAATTTTGATCCCAAATTTAATAGATATCGAAAATTCTTCGTCGGTCATTCGGCAAAATCTTTAAAAAGACCTGATATAGTTGTACGATATGTGTTCCAATACACATTCATTTGCAGGCAGATTCTCTTTTAAGTACGTGGTTTCTGTGTTTTTAACAAATATTGTCACAATAATAACAATTGTAAGTTATGTTAAAATTGGAGAACCAAGACAAAATTCTTGTAGAAGCGTTTGACGTCGGTGCATGTGGTAAATGACACCATAAATTGTTGTAAATTATAAAATAAGTTTTGCAGGAAATAAATAATTCACTGTGCAGTCATACATGGAACAATTTGATAAGACAGAATTTTGGATTTTTTTATTAAAAAAAAATTTTCAAAGTGCAAAAAATGTTTGTGTTGATGCCTGTTACTGTGTTAGACTTTAGCTGCTCCAAAGATTTGCATCAAGTTATTTTTAGCTTTTGGATGGTTAGCCTACATGTAGTTATTCATTTCACACCATATGTAAATGTTTTGCAGTTAATAAAGTTGTAATGTAGCATGCAATAAACATGTATATATGTAATGTCAAATATTCTTGCTGCAATACATGTGCTTTGCCTTTTGTGATCAGTAGTCTTAAAAAAGAATACCCACTGCCATGTTGAGATCAAGTAATCGGCCATTTTGATTCACCAGACCATTGGCAAGCAATATTGTGCTTGATGTATACAATGTTGCAGGTGTTAGATCAGATTCTGCAATAAATTGTAACCTCGGTAGTCACATGATGCAGTTTTCATTGTGCTCTATAAAATATATTTTTAATGATATATGCATGTGAGAAATATATAAACCATAAGTTTGCTATTAGAGCTCTTCGTGGGGGCCTTACCATGATGTCATTAGCATTTTTATTACCACTTTGATAAATTGTGTTTGAGTCATTCTCTCCAGATACATATGGATGTAATAGAAATAAAATATATACTATTAGAGAATGGAATGTGTTATTTTGAAAGCCTGCTGCTATTTCTTAACAGTTAATTGCTCTAAGAATATTGGTTTTTGAAAAATCAGATTCTTATTATGTCAGAGTTTACATAAACTAGAGACCATTTTGTGAATCCATAATGTTTATGATTTAGCAAATTTTGTTTATATACCCTTTTTCAGTAAACTCATTTTTCTGGTAATCCATAACTGAACAATAGGTCATTTTCATTGTTTTAAAATTCAATCTCAAAGATCAAGAATAGACATCAGACAAGGCTCTGTGGAATAAAATAATATAGAGTTTATATGACTGTTTTATTCCCCAGAGCCTCTTGTTGATGTCCATTCTTTGAGACTGAATTTTAATACATTGCAAGTGGCCTATTGCCATTATAACTTATACGAAATTGATGCTTCCACCAGTTAAAGTGTTTCGGCTTTAAAATTTTATCTGTTTTCAGTAAGTGAGAAACAATGCATTAAACTATGAAATAAGTTTATTTTCAGATCAAATCATTCGCTTGGTCAATTTCAGCTCGATGGAGTAATACCAGAAGCATCTGCCATCATAAATTTTATTTTGAACTTTGTATTTTGATGTTTGGAAACAGCATTATTTTGAATGTTCTTATGTTGTCATTTATGTGTTTTCTTTTTGTTCTGTGCATTTTGTATAACAAGATGAATCAATGATTTTGTCAAGACTGGCAGAGCTTATAATTATGTGTTCAGCTATCTGTATTTGGTTTTTGCCTAGATCATCAAGACCAAGATAAGAATAATTTGAAAACGGCTTTTCATATCTGTCGTAGCTGTCGATTCTAAAGAGGGATCAGGGTAGTAACATTCTATTTTTGGAATGTGGAATCTGACCTTTTAGTTCAAATTTTCTTTTTTCTTTGTAGACAAAGAAGATTGGTGGTGGTGGATTTGGTGAGTATACTCATGCAGATTTTGTTCAGGAGAGTAAACTTTGTTGATAAATAAATAAGTGAATGTGGCTTCAGCTTATTTGTCATTGCATTGGAGATTTCAGAATATATAAAGATCAAATTTTGCTCTTTATTACATATATGTTCAGTGCTTGTTGTTTCAAAATCATTGGTGAGTGGAAAAAAGCTCACCTAGTAAGAAATTTTAGGTGAGCAATTTTCCCCTTAGGGTTTTGCCTTAATTTTAAAAATAAGGGTTAAAATCACTGTTGTTAATGACACATACTGACTGGTGAACGTTTATATTCACACATCCAATGTACTATTTTGAAAATCATGGCCACAAGCTTTCTAGGGTGAATTCACTAAATCACACCATAGTTAGACCACACTGAATTAACTTCATAACAAACAAGTAGCAAGTGCTTCAAGTGTTTTTAAAACAACCATTTCCTGTTTTTACTTTTATATATTACGTTCTTCAAAAAATCTGTTACATGTATTTTGAAAGTGAAAATAATAATTAAAAGTTGAGTTGCAAACCCAAGTGAATTGGAGGGCACATGCAACGCCTCATCAGCAATCAAACAAATAAATACTTGTAGATGATTGGAGACTGAAGCCACCATGGAAATTATTTCAGTCGTCTCAGAAATGAACATTAAGGTAACAATTTATGTTGGATATTTTTCTAATTTATATAAGATTAATATGCAGTTTAATATTGCAAATTTATGTGCATCAACATCTCAAACTTTGAGCAGAAAAATTGCTGATGATTGATATACATTCTTTACTGCAAAGGCAAGTAGTACATGTATATTTGTACATCATTCTCTGATGAGTTGAGCAAATTTTTGTAAGCAGGTGACTTATGCTTTGCTCTTCTCAGATTGATTTTGCACAAGCGATGGCAAGTGAGAGTGATCACTCGCCTCAAATGGCAAACACTATATGTATGCACATGGCATATCATATAGTTTAGATCCACTATAATTAAGTTTTAAAGACTGACTTGCTACATGCTATTTCAATAGGAGAGATCTATCAAGCTCTGGACTTGGTGACAAAAGAAGCTGTTGCCATGAAACTGGAATCTGCCAACCAATCAAAACAGGTCTTGAAGATGGAGGTGGCTGTGCTGAAGAAACTCCAAGGTATCTAAAAATTATTCTTTCTAATTAGCCTCAGCTTGGATGAACACACACAGTCATGTATGTAATTGTGTCCATATTTTCCTTTTAAACAGTTTGGGAGAATTTCACTTTTCATACTTACTGTGTGTGATCAATTCCTTTATTCTCACCACCAAACAAAATAATTAATTGTTTTGTATTGATATTGTAAGGAGAAAATAGATGTTGATAAACTGGCTGGGGCTGAAAGGGTTAAACAGTGTGGCCCAATTATTTAAACAAGGTTTAAACCTTAACCAGTATCTAACTGTTGTTTATAACACCTTTAAACAAAACATTAATGTGGGTTAAGATTTAGACCTTGCTTAAATAATCAACCCTGTAAGTTTAGATTTTGTCAAATGACCACAGCTTTTTTTTGTCAGGTTGTGATCATGTGTGCACATTTACAAGTTGTGGCAGAAATGAGAGGTTCAACTACTTAGTGATGTCACTGCAGGGTATGAACCTTGCAGACCTGAGGCGTAGTCAACCCAAGGGAGCATTCACACATGGCACTACAATTCGTCTTGGTGTGCAGATGTTAAAGGCAATTCGTGCAATCCATGAAGCAGGTTTTTTACACAGAGATGTAAAACCTGTGAGTACTGTATGGTGCATTACTGTAAACTTCCCAGTATAAACAAACCACTTTTTTAAGCTAAGCTAGATCCTTTCCTGAGCCAAGTGGCTCATAAGGCCGGCGTTTATCTCCGGTTTCCATAGTGTTAAGCAGATGAGAGTCAGCGACTCCCCCTGACCAGGACACTAATCCATTGCAGGTTAGCCCCCAGCAGAAGCTGGTACTCATTTACACAGCTGAGTTGACTGGAGCAAGTTGGGTAAAGTACCTTGCTCAAGGACACAACACAGTGGTCAGGCCGGGATTTGAACTCACAACTTTCAGGATACGAGTCAGACACACTAACCACTCAACCACTGTGGCACCGCTTTTTAAGTGCCCATTTATTTTCAGAATGGGCTTCATTTTTAGGGGGTGAAGGAGGATGGTATTAAGAGGGAATATTTTGGAGAGGGGAGGGGGTGGCTTAATCCATATCCATACTTTCCCTTTAAACAGTTGGAAGAATTTTGCTTTTCATATTAGATAGTTTGCTGTTACTGATCAATTCCTTTGTTCTCACAACCAAATGACTTATTTTGTTTATGTTATATTTAATATATATACCTATTAAGTAATTCAACCTAAAGTAGGTCTCGCTAAATGTAAGTAGGCATAACCTGCATAATTATGTGGCTTGGAACCTGCAAAGATCTGAGCACAGGTAGGGCAGCTGACTTACAGTGTATAGGCCTGGAGAATCTCTTAAGGAGAAGATACATGTTGATAAACTAACTTTTATTTAATAATTAGTGTTTCTATGACAAGTTGCTGAGTTTGATTAATGTCTCTATTTGCAGTCCAATTTTGCCATGGGTAGCAGCCCCCTGAACTGCCACACCTGTTATATGTTGGACTTTGGATTGGCTCGTCAGTTTACAAAGAGTGATGGCACAGTCAGACCAGTAAGTATTTAATTCCATGTATTGTTTAAGGATTTGACTTGTTGATATTTGAAGGCACAAACTGCAAAAACAATGCCAAGTGACGTTCGATTAAGCTCTTATTTCTCTCTTAAGTTATTCCAGACCTTCTTTTTCTTGATAACCTTTGTGAGTGTATTTTTTTTAAAATTTTAACATAAAGCTACTTTATAGTATGTTGTTTTCATACCAAACTCTTCAGTTTTATCCATTTTTTTTATTTCTTCATTCCAACTATCTGCCGTTCCACTCATCCAGTTCTATATCGATCTTTCCATCTGCCTCAGTCTTCACTCAGTATTAATAATAATTATTGGATTAGTCCATCCCTCAGAACTGAATTTGTCCTAAAGTTAATATGATTGTTCAACAATCGATCCATCTTTGGCCACAATCAGTCCAACTGTATCAGTAACTGTCACTTCAATTGACCAGTCATCCATTGCATACAGTCTTATTGTTCTGCTTATCTGAACCCAAACTCACAGCTGCAGTGTGCTGACCTTTGGTTGATTTTTTTTTTGCAGCCAAGAAGTTCAGCTGGCTTCCGTGGCACAGTTCGATATGCGTCCATAAATGCTCATGACAACAAGGTATGACATGTTGACACCAAACCACAAAATTAATGTAGAGCTTTATCTCTGCTTCATCTCAATGACAGCTATTTTAATTTTTTAGTTTTCTATATTTTGAAAAAGTCCTACGGGTAGACTGTTGCTAAATGTAGTCATTCCAAAAATGAGTTTACTTTTTAAAAGCTATGAAATTATATTTAATTATGTGCTGGCAGACAGTATATTTACAGGTGTAATTTGATTTTTTTTTTTGAAACTGCAGATTTTCTTTTTACATTTTCCCACTATGGTTGTACCGACTCATAATGTACATACAGTTTGTGTAAGACCTAGAGATCCAGAACCATAATTATGTATGTTCTATAAATTCATTTTGGTTTGTATTTAGGAAATGGGTCGACATGATGATTTGATGTCTTTTGTGTACATGATGTTGGAGTTTACCATGGGACATCTTCCTTGGAGGAAAACCAAGGACAAGGTTAACTTGTTTTAATATTTGTAGTAATGTACATGACTGTACAGTACGCTCATTTACTGTACAACTGCTGTAATTGTAGTAAATTTTTACCTCAGTCAATTTAACTACTACAGACTACTACATAACTACATGTATTACTACTGCTACTACTACTAGTAGTAGTATTAATAATAATTGATAGTAATAATAATAATGATAATAGCAATGATAATAACAATAAGAATAATAGTATTAATAATAGTAATAATAATGTAAAAATAATAATAATGAAGATGATGTGAAGTTTTAATAAACAACAATGGGTTGTAATATTTTATCCATTAAAGTGATGTTTTCTGACAATTTTAATGATGACACAGTATTCCTTTGTGATTTGTGTTGGGAAAGTATGTAAATTAGGGTTTGTTTTCAATTTAGGTCACATAAATTTTATTTCTTGTTTTATGGACCCTCCAGTTCAGTTTTTTTGCTGAATTTTTAAAAAAAATCACAATGGAAGAAAAATTTAATTAATTGATATATCATAAAAAACTGTTTTTTTGTTCAAAGAGATGAATTTTCTGGTTTTTGAGTTTTATATCAATCTTTATTATTATACTCTGCTGGTGTTTCATGTACAATTTAAATTTGTAAATTTATTTTTCATTAGAAGTAGCACTTTATCTTTGGTATTAATTATATAAAAAAATCTTGTAACAATTTTTTTTTAATACGCCCTCCAGTCCTCGATATTCACCAGAAAACTCTGTAAAACAAGAAATGAAATTGGTGTGGCCTCACAACTACTAAAGAGCTATTTAAATTACATTTTGTTTAGTGGTTGAACTTAATAAACATTTATGAATCAGGAACAAGTTGGTAAAATGAAGAAGAACTGCGACCATCACCAGCTGCTGAAGGCACTGCCAGGAGAGTTTAAACAGTTTTGGGATCACATCACAAAACTCAAGTATGAAGACAAGCCAGACTACAAGGTGGGTAGTGAGCTGGTCTCTACATAATTTATATATATAATTTATACAACAGTAAAGCATATACCTTAAACAACAAAAACAAT
>JANSTQ010155517.1:0-11304 GCA_026167885.1 Bergia puertoricense
TTTCCAAAGTCCATATCATTTGCACCACTGAAGATATTAACCTCAAATTTTGGATTTGAAAGTTTACGAATGCTCTTGAAAGCTTAGTTGTGATTGAAAGCTTAGCGATAGCTTAAAAAGACATTTACTGAGAACAAGTTTAGAATTTTGTAGATATATACTAAGTAATCACTGACATATCTCACCAAACACGTACAGTGCAGGTAATATGAAATTGAAACGGAACGTCAATTAGATGTTGCAAGCAATACATGTGTAGAGACTAGAGTAGACACATGGTTAACAAACACAGTAATTAAACACTTTTCCCCCAAAGGAACACTTTTCGTTCACATTTGAGGCTGAAACCCTCAAAACCATTAAGAACTTTTTTTAAAAAAAAAAAATAGAAGTTCTGGTAACAACGAGTGCATTTTACTTATTTAAAATCGAAAAGAGTGACAAAGAGGGGGACATGTGCAAAAAACATGGCTGTCAAGTGTTTTGCAGAGAGAAAAGATCTGCAAGTAAATTAGTCTTAGTTTTTATCTCGTTCCCCTTTCCTGCAATAACAAAAGCTTGCATAATATAACTGATAATTGCGCGATAGTCAAATTAGAAGTTTATGGACTTCTTAAACGGATTGCTTTCCGTCGCCGGCTCTCGATTATTCTATTCCGATTCACCAAAATAGGATTGGCATGTAGATATCTATCGACCAAATTTGTCATCATTCTAAAGCCAGCACTGCATCCAATATTTTTTAATCCAGTTAACCATGCCCTTTTTGGATATTTATCCGTTTATCAATTTTCAACAGATAATCAGTACAATCTACCAAGTAACAATGGATTTAGTTGTTTCTTTTCATTTGCCTTCAAGGTTTCATCAGTATAAATACAACCAGAAGCTTGAAAAAAGGGTATTGGTACTACTCTCTAGTTTTATGGTACAACGGATTCCTAGCCAGAAGGCTGGCCGCAAGAAATTCATTCAGAATTTCTAATAATGAAAGCAAATATCTTTTGAAAAGAGTGAAAACTACTTGAACTTGTATTTGGCATTAAATCATTACGGATCACAGATCGCTGATAAAAAAAATTTCGGTAAGAGCTTGCACAGGAAAACAAGAAATTATGTGAAAATACACGAAAAGGTTTTTCTAGTTAAAGCTAATGATATATTGTAATATCACAGATCGCGACGTATCGTCTCAGTTAATACTAATATTATCATGTATGCGTGCATGATGCCGCGACCGCAGAAAGTGATGACGGTGCAAAAATTTTTTGTTGTCGATTTGAAATTCAGATTTGTTCCTTTTTTCTTTCAGATATAAATTATCTTCTTTGTATTAGTGTAGTATAAACTGGCGCATTTCAATCCCCGAATTTTCAGAAAGTAAATTGGAATTTATAATTCTGAGAACAACAGCAGGTGCTCACAACATCAACAACAATTGTTTTTAAAAAGAAACGCATCTGTTCATATAATCCCCGCAATAATAACAATAAGAAAGAAGCCAAACATGTTTTGTTACTGTTTTAAGCGAGATATCTGGTTAAATTTACGCGCAAAAAGGAACTGTTGTGGTTTTAGTCGTGGCCGATTTTTCTTAGTTGGTTCGTTTTTTGCAGTTTAACCATTCGTCAGTTAATCAATGCGACGCGACTGTTTTCTCATTCATTTGAAACAAGCTTTATATAAATGATACAGTTTTTCAGCTCATTTCTGAAAGGTTTTGTGTGTGTGTGTGCAGTTGTGGGTTTTAATCTGTGGGTTTTATCTAATATCATTCTATCTGATCTGATCGGTCACAACTGCAGGCTAAATATTGGACATTTAAATAGTTTTTGTCAGCTATCTCAAATCGATCGCGATGCTGTTTTTTTTCTTTGCATTAGTTTAAATAAATTCCAGCTAAGATTATTTACGGATGTATTGATGAAACCACAGGAAATATGGAACAATTTTTGTCCACTCTTTTGTGGTAAATAAGTAATTTCTCTTTGTATTTTCTTTCTTCACTGATGCACAAACAACAAATCATAAAACCTTGTGACGTCAAGTTTTGTTTAGAAAATTAACGCTTTTCTTTGCCAATAAATTTGACAATTAGCGAGGCTGTGTTTGCCTTTTTAAGTCTTAACACCGTACATACATTCAAGGCCTTTAATAAACCTCGAATGGAACCTCCATGGATCATTAGCCTGCCGAAACGCTAAACACATTAATCCAAACCCGTTATTAAAATGAAATTAACTCAAAAAGAAACCTCAAAAGCGACAAACTTCGAGAATGTTACATTCCCTGTGATATGATTTATCAAAATATTTAGTTGGTGTTTGAATTAGTGTTAAGTTTGAGATCTGTTTGTTGGACAGGTGAAAATGACAGGGACAACATCCGGGGTACCATGCTGAGACCGCAACACCATGTGGTCGGGGGCGCATTCGATTGGCGCGAATGTCCAGTATTGGAAAATAGAGAATAGCTTGGTGGTCACGCTCAGGTTGTGATTTGATCTTTGTTGGATGGATCGGAAAGAGTGTTGAAATTGAATCCTGAGCAATATAGGACTTATGATCCAGTACTTTAATAGTACTTCCAGCCTACAGTGAAGTTATGACTGCACTCACTAGTGGGGTAGGACTGGCCGATCGCGCTCTGAGTATTTCACCCAACACGGTAAGTTTGCTATTTTGACAGTTCGACAGTCTTCCAACTTATTTCTCGCCAGCCGCAGCTGAGTTCATTGAGAAGCGGAAACGCTGTTTAGCAACGACAATATTGACCGATTGAGCCATTTTCTGCCCCAGCTTGTTGTTTTTTCTCGAGGGATAAGGCTGCGTGACTTTTGGAGCAAGTGGAGTGATAGTAATTTTAATTTATGGGATTCGTTTTCATTGGGAATTTCAACAGAACGACTGTACTTTGTTGTTCCGTGATCGATAACCAGTAGCAGTGATGTGTGACGCGATTGTCTGGCCAGTTTGTTTCTGATAACTCTATTACCATGTCTTTCATCGAGAATGTTTTATCATTTGCTTTTTTATTTAACCGCAGAATAGTTATGTTTTGTAAAGTTATTATTGGTGTGTTTAGTTCCTCAAATGACGCGTTTATATGATTCGCTGGTTAGCAAATTCAGAAAATTGAGCCAGTTGGCGAGTTGCTTTTGATGTACGTAAAGAGCGTAAAAGCCACGAACTGTTCAGTGAAAATCAAATCAGCTTCCTTGGCAACGTGCATTTTTAAATGTTGTAGAACAAAACCCCCATGGTTTGCAGTTAATCAAGAAATTTTTTCTTTATTCAATAACTTCCTTACGTCTTCCGAACTCTCTGAATCATTCCGTTAATGCTGCTTGGTCGACGCATGGTATTCGGCGTTTCATCAACCATTAAATTCTGACAGTATTTATGAAGTTTCAATCAACAGCGAAGTGTGCATAGTATTATCTGAGGTCATCGAGAAATACAAAACTACTTTGTCTTTATGTTTCATTTATCATGCAAGTTGCAGAGGATCTCAGTTTTAGTTTTCATTCACAATGATCATGAAACACATCATTATTTGTCAAATGTTGTTCAGAAAGCCAAGGTTCTAGACACTTGTTTCAGAGGCGTCGGAAGTGGGTATTTCGTGTTCTTCCCAACCCAATGACATACTTGTAAATTCCCGTTTGATTTAAAACGTCCTAGTCTTCACGTCTACATTTATCTTGACATCATTTCGTTCGAGTGTGTTGGCCTTTGAAAATATAGTTCGAGTCTATTTGAGGGGTATCACCAGTTAAATATCAGATAACCCTGTTTGTAAATAAAAATTAAAAGAATAGTTTTTTTTATTTTTGAAAAATAACAGCTGCGTTTTCATACTGGCTTAAGTTTGTTGGCACGGGCATTTAAGTTTGTTTTCCGAAATACTTGAAATTTTTAAAGGGCGGAAATCTAGCCGATGACATTTAACGATACAAAGAAACACAGCAAAATGCTTATAACATACAAGATAATATTTTTACTCGTTTGAGGTCAAGTGATTGAGTTTGTACTGACTATAAAGAGTGATTTTTTGGTCAACTTTGATCATTTTTCGGCGATATTTTATAGAAACTATGTAAATTACATTGTATAAAAGGCAAGTCGCATTATAGAATATAGACTTTCTTCAAACCCTGGAATCTAATTTTTAAATGCTAAAATGGACTCATCCTGATTTTTTAATGCTGAAAGGATCGGGAATTTATCAAATGGGATGACATTTGCACAAATTTTAAAAAAATATTATTTAATTACAAGTCTTTCCCCTCAAAATTTTGAATGTGTCTCCAATTTTAACGGAATTCAATTTTAAAAATCATCCATAAATTCCTGGAGCAAAAATCAATATCTACTATATTTCACGTATTAAATACTCTTGAGCTTTTCTTCTCAAATTTCATTCTTTTTTGGCAAATTTTTAAAATTTGGAGTTCTGGGTCATAAGGTTATAGCTTTGTTTTTTTTGTTTGCATGTCTTGTATTCAAAGCATTTTCCCCAAAGTTTTATTATTTTAAACTTATTCAAGACAATTGTTTTAGTATACTTCAAGTCAGTTTTAAACCACTGTAGATCATAAACTGAGCTTTTAAATTGCTGTTTTGTTGGTTGCCATTGCATGCTTGATTGTTAAAGGTTGTAAACTGATAATTTATGCTTGTTAGCAGTACTGCAACAGCACTTTAGCAAACTAATTAACATGCTACATCTGTTTTTTACTACTTGTCACCTGTATGACATAATGAAAAAATACCTTTTTTGGTGTTTTGATTAAGATGGACTGAAATATGAACATTAACTGGCTTGAGTGCTATAAAAGTGGTGTCAGTTTCACAAGTACTTGAAACTGCCTGAGCCATGAACAGTCTCTCTGTGAGTCATCTCAAATTGAGCTGTGAAGGATCGACAACACAACATTACCAGTAAAATATGTGGGGATACATTAGTAATGTTCACTTGGCTCCACAACTTAAGGTAAAGATTCACAACTACTGAACAAATTATACAATAGTTTTGTACTTCCAGTAAGTCTTGGCATGGGGTGAAGTTTTTTAGCTGGAACATTGACGATGTGAACATTTTAGCTAGCATGTCCTATAGCCCAAAGCTTTATTAGGGTATAATATTTTGAGAGCAATTTTTGTCAGTTCTAGACAGAACTTATAATTAAGCCTTATAGATACATACACACTAGATCTGATCTTACATTGAAGCTGAACTTTATAGCACTGGAATTCAATAAATGGCATTGTAATTATCAAATTGATAAGTTATATTTAGTTTTGAATGTTGTCAGACTGAGTATAAACATATTTAAGGACTGCAAGCTTATCATTCATATTAAATACTTTTAGATAATCGACTATTTCTTTTCAGTATGATGTTTGTTTTGTTAATAGTCTAATTGGCCTTGATTAGTTATAAATACATATGTTTTCTGTCAGGAATAAAAGAGTTTGTAAATAGGAATGAAAATATAGTTTGAAAGAGACTAAGCTCAGTTACATAATTACACATCATTTGGCAATTTGCTGGTATTTATAGTCATTACACTACTGGAGTAAAACTGTTTTATGTTGTAGAACACATTCTCATTTAAAAGTTCTACTATGCATTTGTATTTTATAAATCATTGTTACCTTTTTTTAGTTTTAATTACATTTAATTTAGTTAACAAATTTCTCCATTTGGCACCACTGAGAGGCAAAAGCCAAAAGGGGAAACAGGTATATCAGTGAGTATGGAATTGATGTGTAGAAATTTAATTTCCACATTCAATTGCTTTTCATGTCATTAGAATTCAAATTGATGTTTCTTAAATAGCTGATTAATAAGCTAATATAATACTGAAATAAATACTGTAAGCAGTCATTTCTACATCCTTTCAGCCGTGCATAACTTGGAAAGTTTACAATTGTACAATGTATATAACACCCATTTTATGGTAAATTTTGTTCCTTTTAGGCTTAAGGTCAATGGGATATATATGGATCGAGGTGAAATTGCAAATTTTGGACTGATGAGTTACATGTATTGATGAAAAATGTCATATGTTAATAAAGGGTCAAATTTTTGTGGTCTCCATCAGATGACATGAACCAGCTGTTTGTCCTTAGAACCAAATGTTTTTATCAATATTTTTCATGGCCTTCAGCATTATACAGTATTTATTTTTTCAAATTTTAGATTTAACTTTATATTAATTAACTAATTTTTAAAAGTTTATTATTATTATTTTAGTTTCATAAATAAAATTACCTTAAGTACTTTATAATATTTTATGAATCAGTATATAATTTTTTCATTGAATCTTCAGAAAAAATACTGTTCAAGCTTAATTGGATTCTTGCTTAAGATTTTGAAATTATCATGGTTTCAGTTAAATGTCAAACTGGTTGATTTTCCCAGACACACTTATATATATATACATGTTTTCACACATGTGTCAGATATAAAGTTCCAAGAACGTACATGTATCTTCACATATCAGTTTTCAGATTGGTTGATTATCCCAAACACACTCATATGCATGCATATATAAAGCTCTGAGTTTTCACAAATAATTGTAGTTGTCACAGGGCCATAGCATAGGGAAGCCATATAAGGCCCAGGGGCCCGAGGCCTCCCTCAGTAATTTTGACACACTTGTTTTTGCCTGTACAAAAACTTGTCTTTCACTGAGCAAAACATGACTACTCAGGGCTCGACATTAAACATTTTAGGTCACTGGCCCATTTGGTCAGTAAAATTAAAAACTTACTGGCCCAGCATGAAAGTGCACTGGCCCAATGTGAAATGTTTTGGATGACAGACTGCGTAGTCTCATCCTTGTTGAATTCACGGATGTTGTAATTGATGCTGTCTGGTATAGGAAACAATTGCCCTTAGATTTTGACTGAGTTTCAATACACTGTATGTTCTTAATCAAAAAATGACTACTGTATATATTAGGTATTTTCTCATTGGCAGAATTTACAAACAAGTGACTTTTTATAGTTGCATGCCCCATCAGGCCACCACTTTTCAAAAGTTACTGGCCCAAAGGGATAAAAAGTGCTTTGGGCCATGGGGCCAACATCAATAATGTCAAGCCTGCTATTGTACTATAAATGTTTTCTTGCTTTTGAGCATGAAACATTCCTTAACCATGGAAATATGGAATATAATCAGTTAGAATGATTAATTGGTATGCCTGAGCTAGCAAAAATCCTCAGACAATGCTTTCAAATAAGCTGTTGGCTGTTGCATCCTAAGCAACTCTGCAATTTGCAATTGTGTTGCAAGAAAGCAAAAAGAAAAACTGAAAGAGTGAGTGTCTGATAAAAATTTCTCTTGCACCCATGGCCACACATAATATGAGCAATGGCACATCAGTTGCTCACTAAATAATGCAATCCATTGAAGGAATAAATTGAATGAATAAATGAGATGATAAACATTGCATGCTCACATTTTTTGAACGGCTCCAACTTATAATTGTTTTAAAAAGGTGTGCATCCTAAGGAAAACCCATGGGTGATAATTAATGATTGAGATCTGATAGCAGGAAAGGGAAACTATAAACAGTGTGATCACTGTGAATACTGGCAGGCAAGCAGTCATAAGTACTATCAGAGAATTGGTACAACCACACTTAACCTTCACGCAACTCAGGATGGAAGGCAGACTTAATTAAATTGTAAGGTTTTGAAAAGTCTGCTTTCTCCTGTGAGGAAAACACTCATCTGTCAGAGATTATAACCATAAGAGTAAGGTAATTATATGAAAACCTATGTAAATGGCATTAGCAACCCCATAAGCAACATATTAAAAACTTTATTATGAACCTTAATCAATGTTATCCAGGGGGGAGGCAGATGTTGGTTATTTGAACTTAAAGTTATAGAATATTTGTTTGAAATCAAGGTATAATTATAATTTGATCAAATTGAACAAGTTTGACCAATGTACAATGTAGTTCCATTTAAATTGTTTGGTTGTGAGAACAGAACATCTGAAAACAAATAACAAACTATCTAATATGAAAAGCGAAATTCTCCCAATCTGTTTAAAAGAAAGGTATATATAAGATACTGTTTAGGAGAATTTAGCAACACATCTTAAGTTGTGTTTGGGGTGCAGAAAGGGTTAATACTGATAAGTGCACTATCATTATATTGGTACATGTAAGTTTTAAAAAAAAATGATATTAACTTTAGTTTGTTACACCCATAAATAATTTTTTGAGGAACCGGTATAACCAGGATTGTCCAGTTGAGTTGGTGGCAGGTGAGTTTAACTGCAGCCTAACTGTGATGTGAAAGCCAGCTACAGTAAAGCCTTGTCTTGCTAACTATAATGCTAATTATTTTCTTTCTTTCTTTCTTTCCTTTTTTCTTTCTTTCTTTCTTTTTCTTTTCTTTCTTTTCTTTTCTTTCTTTCTTTTTTATTATTTTAAAAATAAAAAAGGGAAGACTAGTTTGAATTTCCATTTTTTTAGAATCATAGTAAAAATATGCTTATTAGTTAATAATTTGGAACAATGTACAGAGTTTGCAAATTAAATAGCACCAGACATGTAGCTAATTAAGATCACTCATTTTGATTTTAGATTTGATTTCACTTTGAATCACAAGCAGGCCAGGATTTGGTCTGTTGAAAAACTATTAAAAACCTCTCTCTCAAGGATTATTAGTACATTTTTAATCGTAGCACTAACTTGTGGTATGATTGAACAGTTGATGATCTCAGGCTTGCATTATATTGATAATTTATCAGATCTAAAATTTTAACTCAAATGAATTAAATGCCCATTTAATATTACTGATAATGAAGTGTTTTGCGGACCAACATAAATGAAACAAAACCTGTAATTCCCTTCTAATTACTACATGTCGATTCTTACAGCGGAGATCATGTGTACAAGTGTAGATTTGAGATTATGCACTTTCTACTGTTCAGGATATTTGGAGTCAAACAGTTTCTTAGTTTTGTGAGGAAAAGCTAATGTTGATCTGTGTTGTGCTTTAAACTTAAATAATAACATCATGATAGTATATCAGAGTACTAGTCAAATTATATTAATTACCCTAGCTGGCTAATTTGTGTAATGGGTGTCGATCTGCGTGTGGTTTGGGTAATACACAGAAGAGTGAATAATCTAGCATTCTGTTTCACCAAATATTAATGAAGCAAAGTCTAATTAAACTGTAAACATACAGTCAGTTAATGTGTATCTAGTTCATAAAAAAATGATATTTAATAACCTACTCTGTGTATACATAGTCTATATGCATTAGGAGTTCATTCCACATCAGAACAGCAGCTGAAGTTTAAGTCGTCATGAATGATTATTTTGCAAAACATATGGATTGTCTTATACATGTAATGTGTGTGAGTATGATTTGAATAGTTATACATATACATCTTTTATTATGTTTTTCCAAATTTATTATTTTTCTTAAAATTTGTTTGCATACTTTCTAAGCCTGATTTAAGTGATATCCAGCAGTTTGGCATGTACATGTTTACAAGTACGTGAAAGAGATTTTCTAATAATGAAACAAATATAGCAAAATATTATTTTGTTTTCTGAAGATATGTAATTTACATTTTTTAAATATGATCGTCATATATTGTTGTCATAATTTTCACAATGCAGTTGTTGACATATTTTGAAACTTTGCTTTTTTCAAATTCATCATAACATTATAAATATTTTGAAGTCCAGTTATTGTGTTTCACATTTTACATGAAGACCAAAGCTGTGTCTTGTCTTGTTGAAACAGGTCTGTATATCATGCTGTATTTATGAAGCTGTGTATTTTTTCACAAGCTCATCATGATGTTAGCCTAATCCTTGAATAAATAGTTTATGTTTTGCTGAAAACGAAGTTTGCATTAATGTGAGAGTTTGTATCTCAGAATTTCATACATGATTGTAATTTAAAGCATTAAATAATAGCACAGTTGACATTATACAACTATAACAAATTTTGAACTCCATAATTATCTACACCAGTACATTGTACATTAAGGTCATTGAACCTTTCACTGTATGGTTTCAAACATTCTTTAGCAAAATTGGAACAAAAACACTACTGACAATAAGGACTGTAAAAAGTTCTCTCGGTGTGCACAGTGCACGGCAAAGATTATAAAGTTTCAACAATGTTGTTTATTGTTGTATTAGTATAATTATAATTATACAAATATAGTAATTTATAATTTGGATGGTCAAGTTAACCTGGGTTTTACAATATTTGTCCTGCATCATGCAGTTGTACTTTCAACTTATATTAAAAATACCAGATAACAGTAAAGTTTTAGTTGGAAAATGCATATATACCAGTATTAACCCTTTCAGCCCTAGACAGTTTATCAACATCTGTTTTCTCCTTACATTATCCATACAAAATAAGTTGTTTGGTGGTGAGAATAAAAAAATTCATCACACACAGAAAGCTGTTTAGCATGAAAAGCCAAATTATCCCAAACTGTTTAAAAGGAAAGTATTAATACAGTTTAGGATAATTTACATGTAGCAACGTGCCAAATGTCATGTTTGGGGCTGGGAGGGTTAAAGTTTTGCTCAAGGTTATTTTTTCAAGGTAGAACATCTTAATCCTTCCAATGCAAGTGACATCAATTTTGAAATTAAGTGAAATTCTCATATACGTGTCTATTAATAGATTGCACTGGGAGAAATGAATACACTTATCCCGGAGGGAGTTTGGAGGGAATATTTTTTAAAAAATATTGATCAATTCCCCTATTTTCAACACTACTCTAAACTTATTTTTATATTCATCTGATAGTTTCTGAGTTTTCCTAAAAATTTCAGAAACCATCAGATGCTTTCAGTAAACTTTTTCAACAACACTAAAAAGTTCCCAAAGAGTTTTAAAAATTTAAAGATACTTCTGAAAATTTTCTTTAAATTTACAAAAATTGTCAATCGTTTTTCTGAAGCCTTTTTAGGCCATTGCCAAAGGTTTCTGAAGAAATCCATTTTTTTGTCAATATAATATATTAAGAAAAATATAATTTTAAATTGGTGGCTTGAACAAATGAAGTTTATTTTTTCAAAGTAAAAACTGTAAGTTTTACTATTTGATTAAGTAAAATAAGTATCTTTATGGCTCCATGATTCAGTGCTAGCTCTTTTACAGGGTTAATTAGTACATCACACACATTTTAAATCCAAAATCCCATGACTTTCCAAGACCTACAAAAAGATCTTGAAACGTTATCTCGCTGGGCTGAGGATTGGCAAATGCGATTCGAACCTTCAAAGTGCTACAC
>JANSTQ010155528.1:0-11303 GCA_026167885.1 Bergia puertoricense
CGGGGAATCAATCGAACTTCAGTTTCCTGAGTTTCGAAGCCAGTTATGGCTTGCTCCTTTTTCTGAGTCAACTTTGCGTCCACTCTGCGTCCATTTGGACGCACTAATGTTGAATTTGTGCGTCCAAAACAACAATTTTGCGTCTCTGGACGCAATGACGCGCCCTAGATTCATCACTGCGCACTCACACGAACTATCCCACTTTTCCGGGAATATTACCGGTAACATTTAGAGTGCCTGGATACTAAGTTCAAAAAGGTCCCTGGAGGGGGAAAGCAATTGAACATGATAAGAAACCCATAAAAAGCACGATTTTTATCACAAGGTTTCAAAATTTGGATATCTGAAAAGACTGTGCAAGATCCGACCATTCACCAAGCATCTGCAGAACGTTTTTGCTGCTCATTACAACTGTAGCAAACTAAGAACCACTCATGTAGTTATGGTGCCATTCCAAGGAAAACTCTCATTCAAGCAGAGAATATTTGGCAAGCCTGTCTACCGAGGAATAAAGCTTTTGAACTTTGTGACTCAAAAACTGCATATTTGTCACGGTTTGAGGTTTATCTCAGTAAGGGAAAAATTGAAGAACCTTTGTCTTCTGCCCTTGCCAAAGCCGGAGCAGTTGATGCATGCCTGACCAGGGACTTCCATGGCAAAGGTCACGAGCTGTACACAGACAACTGGTACACAACCATAGCCATATGTCTGTTTCTGCAGTCATGTGACATTTATGTCTGTGGCACAGCCAGATCAGACAGAAAGGGTTATCCAAAGGATCCAAGAGCATGAAGGCCAAAGATTTACAGAGAGGTGATTCAGACCCAAGAGTTTTCCACAGCCATGTAGCTTTAACTTGGAAAGACAACAAGATGGTGAATTTCCTATCATCTGCATGAAGTTGCAGTGGTCACGAGGAAAACAAAAAAAAGGTAGCTGGACATTTTATTCAAGCCAGGTACCCGCCCATAAGATAATCCTTGATTACAATGCCAACATGGGAGCTGTCGATCTGAATGATCAAATGACAACAGTGGACAAATCTCGAAAGCAAATTAGATGGTATCTTCATTTGTTTATCAAAGGCCTTGAGCTAGCCACTTACAATACCTATATTGTACTCTTTCTAGATTTGTTTCATAACTAAAGACTGTTATTTTATAACAGTTTTTGTGGCTACTGCCTGTGCAGCGCCTATGTCATCAGTTGTGTAAGTCCGTGACTAAGTAAGTCCATAACTCATCAAATCTTCGGGTTTTGCTCAGAATCAAAAATATAGTCGAGCAGAATTCAGTTTGCTCTTGGTTTTACACGAGCGAGCCTCAAACAGATTTTGGTTTTACCTCGGACGCGCGACAAACGAGACTACCAAACTCGATATTAACCGATCTATTTTCGTCTGCTTTCGTCAATAATCGACTTCATATCGACTGGAACATTCCAATGCATGTGCTTGTGGCCTGGCTGTGCTTGTCGAGTGAAGGTACATGCAAGAGAATTTATTTACATGTTTTTGTGCTTTCTCGTGCCACTAATCAGGCAACATTTAAACAATGTGTCCAGTGTTTTCTTTTAAAGGGTTTTTGGGGGATTTTTGAAGGATTGAACAGGATTTTCACCAGAAAAACATTCTCTGAATCGCCGAGTTGTTTGAAACTGCGTGATCTTTCGAAATGCTCCATGTGTCGGATCGATGTTGCTACTCATAACTCTTTAAAATTGCTTTCAGGAAGCAACATATTTCCTTCGAGAAGCAATGAATTCCCTTCAGGGAAACATACATTTGTAAATGTCTTTTGAGACACAAAATATTACCTTTGGGAAAACATGAAATCTCCTCAAGGAGCAAATACATGTATTGTCTTTCAAGACACAAATCTGAATTTTTAAAAAACGTCAGCAATGGAACGAGAGATAGTGTTTACAATTTACCGGTAATATGCAGCAATACAACATTCCATGGTTGCGACGATCGATGCTTGTACATTGAGACAAAGTAACTTGCTGGACACTGACGTGTGCTGTACCTGGTTTTCAACATGACAACATGCTCCCTCTTTAAAATAACAGTTAATTGCCTCTGTGTCTGTGCTCATATTTACTAAATGTATACATTTCATTCTTTAACAATAATAGTTATTCAGACAAGAATAAAAACCCATATACTGATTGCTGCCGAGCATTAGCGAAGGCAGCAAATCCTATTCGGGTGAGGGAAAAGATAACTTTTACTTCCGTTTTCCATATATGGTTGGTTGGTTCTCTGGCAACCAATCATTTTCTTCGTACTCTTTATATGTTTGGTTCGTTTGCTTCGAGCCAATCAGCTTCTTTCATCTCCAAGTACTTCAAAAGCACATGGTCCGGTGAAAAAAAAATTTGGATGGAAGTTGGGGAAGTGGACGGAGTGAAGAAAAACCAGACCAGGTATGAACTATGCAACAAATTCGTTGCAAGGAAGCATTCATCAAGGATCCGAAAGCTTTTGTCAGCTTTCGAGAGGAAGGCAATGTGCAATCATGGCTCTTTCTTCTTTGTTATTAACAAAAGCGTTCCCGTCCAGTCATAGACAAAATCGCTCGTTGACCAAATTCTTCAACGCGGAGACGACATGTATTTGCATGCTCTTTCAAACAATTTAGTACCTGATAGGGGTACTTTGAATGTTAAGAATTTGCCGATAGTGGTAAAATGCCCTTATGGTTCTGAATGGGTAGCGAGACCTATGGAGAATATTTCCAAGGTATCGCGCACATTTCTTTCGTTGGCAAATCGCCATACTACACATTGCATCAGGCTTTGATAAATGCTTTTTCGCATAGCACAAGCACTATTCTTGTATTAGATGGGTACATGATGCCTCTTATTAAACAATCTGAGTGTTCATTTTATTTGTTTGATTCACATGCAAGAAATTTTCTGGGACTTCCTGCTGAAAATGGCGCTGTCATCATATTGCAGTTTGATAGCACTGTGGGGTTGCGAAACCACATTGAATTATTGGCTTGCTACCTGAACAGTCCAAGCTTCGAAATAACTGCAGTACACTTGTCCTGTTTAGCAAGTATTACAAATACAAATAGGCAGGAACATGATTTTCTGCCGCTGAAAAAAAGAGAAATCAAAAACTTGCCAAAAGAAGGAAAACATTTAAAGTAAAAATGGCCCCTGAAACTGAGGTTCAAAAGCAAGAAAGACTTGCTAAAAGGCGAAAAATTTACAACGCTAAAATTCTGTCTGATGAAAATGCATCTTCATCAAGCAAAGAAACGTCATCTCTTGACGGTGGTTCTAAATCTGACTCAAAAGTAACTTCTTTTGCTGCAAGAAGCTCTGTGTCAAAGTCAAACTTTGATTTTGTATTGCATGTTGGTAGTGCACATGCAGAAGGGGTCGCTTTATTAACAAATGCTAATGAATCGAGCACTGCTACTTTTGATATGCACTCGGTATCTGATACTGTTGCTACTAACATTCAAGTGAATGTAGAAACGAATTGGTAAGAAACTTCAGTGGAGCAAAACTTTGATAAATCTTGCAATGTTCGAGTGAACATTGATAGTTCAGGAATAAAAATCAGAAACAGTATCTTAGAGAATTTGATGTTAAAACTAATGGTAATATCCATGAGCAAAGTTGGGCTAAATATAACGTTGCAAAATTTCACCAATCTATCCAATATTCGAATTATCAATGCACAGCTTGTAAAGAAGCATGGCCACGGAAACATGAGCCAAGAACTGTTGATAATTACATATGTTTACGATGTTCGAAAGATAAGAAAACGCCTAGGAAGTTTTCTGCTGAAAACCTGATGCTACCATCACCAGTTCCAGCCCTGCTGCAAGATTTAACTCAGACAGAGGAAATGCTAATTGCTCGAGCTCTTCCTATCATGAGAGTACATATAAAACCTGGTGGACAGAGAGGGTATTCGGGACATTGTATCAATCTTCCACAAAATGTTGATGAACTTGCATCTCAGCTTCCCAGATACTCTAAAGCATTGCCGGTAGTCATAGTTAAGGTGAAAGGCAGAAGCAGTACTTTCAGAGATGTCACAGTGAGGAGGCAAAAAATTCTTGATGCTTTGTTGTGGCTTATTGAAAATAATCCTCTATAAAAATGTGCAGATGAACTTAGATTCATTAAACTCACTGCCTGAAAATGGTATTCCAGGAGATTTGATGACAGTTGAGTCTGAAGAACTAGCTAACTTCAGTGAAAGTGGTGAACTTGATTTAGGTCCACCAGCAGCCAGTGCTGCTACGGATATACTGTAGTTTTCAGTGAAGCAACTGAACAAAGTAGCTTCTTGCCTGTTGGAGAAGAACAGCAGCAAGAATCAGATGCTATCTAAAATCAGCTTCCTCTGCAACAACCCATAACTTGGCCCACAGTTGAAAATGAGCCACTAAATGAGTACCAAACACCATATTCTTATGGTAAATGGGTAGATCAATTTGCAAGCCATCCCACATTTTCATATTGGGCATTTAACATGGTCCACAGGCAACGACTATTGCAACAAAGTGCGATATTTCTAAAACAAAATCCTGGTGAAGCACACTTGATAATTGATGAATTTCGTGAAATGGCAGAAAATGACGATTCTTCAGTATTTATGTCAAAACTCTCAAGATATGTTGCCAATATTCCTGGCATAAACGCCTATTGGCATAAAGTACGGGAAGATCTTAAGGCGTGATTACCACTGTGGGACCGCCAACATTCTTCTTTACTTTTTCTGCAGCCGATATCACTGGCCCGAATTGCATTCGATATTTGGTGAAAACATGAACATCACCAGTAAGATGAGAAGGCAAAAATGTCATAAACAATCCCCATATAGCTGACTGGTTTTTTACTCAGCGGATAGAGAGCTTTGTAAAAAACTGCCTTTATGAAACTCTGGATGCGAAATGGCACTGGTATAGGTATGAATACCAAGGAAGAGGCAGTATTCATTACCATGGTACTGTTAAACTTAGCAATGATCCAGGTCTATGCAACCTTACCGAAGTAGCACTGAAAGGCGTTTTAGCTCAGTAACAAAAGGATGAAAATGATTGTGTTGATCAAGCTGAGATAGCCCAGGATATTGAAGCTGGTAGAAAAGCTGCTGAAAAGGTTTGTCAGTATGTTGATTGGTTATTGTCAACAGTGAACCCTGTGCCACCAGACAATCAAATGTGGATCAAACCTCCTATCCACCCATGTCAAAAACAATATGAAGATATTTCCGACTGTGAAATTGACAATGACTATGTAGATCTCTTAAACACAGTTAAGCGTCACACTCCCTGTAGCACAGGTTACTGTTTGAGAAAGAAAAGCACAGGTTCAGAATTAACGTGTAGGTTTAATTTTCCATTTGAACACTGTTCAAAGACCAGAATAGATTTTGAACAAGTCCATTCTAGAGATGGTCATGTACAATACAAAGCGAAGATTGTGACACAAAGAAATGATCCTAGGTTAAACAACCACCAGCAACTTCAATTACAAGGCTGGCGTGCAAACTGTGATATTCAAGTTGTCATTGATCACTATGCTTGTGTAGAATATCTGACAGAGTGTGTGGCTAAGACTGAACAAAGGTCACCAGTCCTCAAGCATACATTTAATAACATTGTTCAACGTAGTGATCAAAACACCAATCTTCACAAGGTAATCAAGAAGGCAGTTATGAAAAAACTCTTGGCGAACGAGATTATGCTGCACAAGAAATCATGCATCACATACTTTCACTGAAACTCCACAGCTCTACATTCACTGTGATTCTGGTGAACCTTGATGGCTCTCGTAGAATTCTTGCTAAGTTATCTGATGAGGATTGTGATACTTGCACATACAATTCTCTTCTTGACATTTATGCGAATCAAGAAAAGTATGACAGTTCAGCTGAAGTATGTAGCAAACATGAATTTTCTTCAGTTTGCTATAACCTACAAATTAGTCAACAACAAACTAACGAGACTTCCGCACAACACTGTCCCCAGATTTTTCCAAACTACTCTTCTAATTCAAAAGGAAGAAACGTTTCACTGTATTGTAAGTACCAGCTTTTAAGATATAAACCTTGGGAAAATACTAAAGAAAATGCATGGGACCATCAAGAATTGTCAGATCAAACTATAATTAATGCCTGGCAACAATTCTTGTAAACACCATTTGCATAAGCTCATGTGCCAGATTGGTTTGATAAGCGGCAAAATGTGATTCACTATTGCCAAGAAACTGAAGAACAACTGGTTGAACAGCAACAAGATGAAACTCGTGAAGAATGGATGATTCTATCTGATCGTTTAGAACCATTTGAGAATGTCAGTGTTGACTCGAATATTGAAGTTTATTGGCATCAGGACCGTGCAAGGTATACTAATGCATAAATTGGTGAAATGGCAAGCTGGATAAAATCTAAGAAAGAATTGCTTGGAGATGTCATATACCAGGAACAGGAAGTTGTTGATATCAACAGTTTGAATGAAATGCAAAAGTTGGCATATGACATTGTGAAGTCACATTTCAAAGACAGGTCAATTGATAAAGAGCCATTGTGTCTTATTGTCATCGGTGTGGGAGGAACTGGTAAAAGCTACTTTATCAATGCAATACGTAACTTATTACAAGCCAAATGTGCAGTAACAGCTACAACTGGTGAAGCTGCCTTTAACATTAGATGGACAACTCTTCATTCGTTATTAAGTATACTTGTTGGTACACGAGGTCATGCTGACCTCAAAAGCCAAACTTTGAGTAGATTCCAAGAAAGTCTTGACCAAATTGACTTTATTGTTATAGTTGAATATTCTATGCTGGGTCAAAATTCTTTTGGATGGGTTGACAAATGTTGCAGACAGGCAACTGCTAACAATCACAAAGTTTTTAGTGGCAAATCTTTGATCTTGGTTGGAGATCCAGGCCAATTACCACCTGTTGGAGATAAACCATTGTACCATCCACAACCTTCAAATGGTATTGCAGAACAAGGATATCAGGTGTATAGAATGTTTAATAAGGTAGTTAAACTCACTGTGAACCAATGTATACAAGGCATCAACCCAGAACAGGAAAATTTTAGACAGTTGTTGTTATGGCTCCGCAAGGGTGAAACCACAAAAGCAGACTGGCAGCTACTTCTCACTCGCCAGCCAACACTTGTGCCCAATATATCTGATTTTGATTATGCTATAAGGATATTTTATAGCAATGGAGAAGTTGCAGACTACAATCTCAAAAAGTTGAAGGAACTCCAACAGCCAATTGCTTAAATTAAAGCCCAGCATTCATCAGCTGCAGCGAAAAAAATGAGTCCTGATGATATGTCTGGGCTGTAGCTTGTAGTCTTTCTAGATAGCCAAATGTGCTAGTGTAATGTTGACTATGAATATTTGGCCAAGTGTTGGACTTTGTAATGGTGCAACAGGAAAAAGTAAACCACCAGACTTGCCAATTGCTGTAATTGTTAAATTTGATGATTACAGAGGGCCACCTCTGAGTGATGAATATCCTTCATGCATACCTATATGTCCAGTTACCATCTCGTCACAGTCTGGAAATACTGTACATGAAAGACAACAACTACCCCTGAAGACAGTTTGGTACAAGAAATAAGCAGTACATTTTGTGCACAGTAATTCTATTGTCTGAACATCATTATTAAACTGAATTTAAATTAAGCAATACTCAAGCTTAAAAATTAATGTCTAGAGATATCCTCGATGCCCAAACATCCAAAATCCATTCATATAATGGTTGTAAATAATTGATATTTTCAGCACATCTACCTACAAAAGTGTGCTTTGAAAAGATGAACATTTAGCAAATGAAAGTCATCAGTTAAAGGTAATTGTTTTACACAAAACCTTAATTTCTAACAAAAAATAACTCTTAATTTTTTAAGTTTTAAACCACCTTTAATTCATCTATTCTAATTAAATTACTGTCCTGTTGCAATTAAACAACAAGAAGGACGACCGAGAGCAGAATGCTGATCAAGGGCAGAGTGCTGCTTTCAACAGTAAGTAAAAATCAAATTGAAACATTGAGAATGGATAGTAATAACTATGATCCTAAAAATACTAACAAAAACTTGACTTGCTGTCTCAGATTCACTGCAAGCATAAGACATCCCAAACCTATCATATCCACCAGACCTGAAAACTATGATTGCATTCCAAAACCTCCAAAAACCATGAACAAAATATTCAATCGACTAACTTCTTGACTTTCTCTCATCCTCAGAGCTGCCACAGAAAGAAGTTCTTGGCTATCTCCATAATATATCACCAGTTAAAAAAGGAAAGTTCTTTGACTTCCAAGTCCAAACGCGGAGCAGTAGCTATCGACGTGTGTGTTTCTCTCCTCCAAAAAGACCTCTCTTCAAAAGCTTTGCAAAGGGAGGTTCATCAGTAAAGATTAAAAAAAGTTTAAAGTTGATAAGCAGTCAAACGCTGTAGACCTTCTCATGCACAACGATGTTGAAGTACAGCAAGTAGCGCAGCTCCCATTCGAGAATTTAGAACTGCCTAGCACTCTCCACCTGGGAATGTTAAAGTCTATAGCCGTTGAACAACATATAACAGTAAAAGCCAAATTGATCAACTTGCAGGAGCCACGCACCACAACAAACAGAAAAGGGAAACTGTTGACTCTACTAGAAGGCCAAATTGTTGACACCATGGGGTATACCAAAATCGTCTTCTGGGAGAACTTTATTCATGAGGAGAAGAAGGGCAAACATACTTACATGCATTCAAGAATCTGACACTCAGAAGTGATAATAATACGATCCAGCTGTATGTCAACACAGCAATGGAGAGAACAGAATTTGTCAAAACTGAACCCTTCTCTGAAGTCCTTGCATTGGCTCCAAAAGCCCCAATTGATACAACTTGTGTTACAACCACTGGAACCATCTTAGGAGTTATATCTACTGCAAGTTATTGGTCATGCTCAAAATGTAACAAGAAGATTGAACAAGCATCATCTACTGTAGTTAGTTGTGGTAACTGTGATATGAAGCAGAAACTTGTTAACTGTGTCCAGAGTTTCTATGCACAGATATTGTTCAAAAGTGATGAACAGAAAGTGTATGGTATATCAAATTATTTCCTTTCAGTCTTCAAGGTGAGTCGACTAAATTTCAAGGGACCGATTTTACCCTTCGATCATAAGGCAGCACTTCCTTCTTTGTAAGAACTGCTAGTATTAAGAAACATAATCCTGTATTATTCTGTGTACAAACAGTTGTAGAAACATATTTTTTAGTTTAATTTGTTCTCGTTATTTTCTGGACATGCTATTTAAATTATTGTAATCTCTGATTCAGTACCCTGTAAATAGGTATTGAAGTATAATTTGCTTGATAATTTGAAGCTATAAGCAGTAGTAGAATCCATGACTGACCCTTTCCCTACCATGGCCGCCATATGGTCGCTTGCATATTAATGACCCTTCCCAGCCACAGCAGCCATATGGAAGCTTTCAGAGTGCCCTCTATAAAAGGACAGATTTTCCTTATTTGGAGGGCCAATGGGCCACTATAGGGGGGTAAATCGATTGCTCAATAGTTCAACATCCAAACGAACAAGAAGTTTGCAATCGGATAGTATTTTTGTGTAAGTTTTGGAGCTTTTTATGGAGATATTTCATTGTTTACTCGTCTTGTAATCAACATGGTACATTCAATCGACAATGAAAGTGAAATAGATGATTTTTCTGACAGTTCTGGCGAATCTAATGAAGAAAACGAAGAATCAGACTCGGAAGAGTCTGAGGAACTGAGGGACCTCGTGCATCCAGAGAACCAAGCATTCTTCGAGGAGATGTTTGGCGAGACTGATGGAGAAGAAGAAGATGGCTTCGTGGGTTTTCAGTTTGGGAACCTTGATTGGAAGAGGATTCCTCCTACTGGCGAGGATTTTCAATTTACTGCTGCACCAACGGGACCAACAGCTGTGTTTGATGGCAGTCCATCTCAACTCGTGTTCTTCGACGATGAAGTTTGGGATTTGTTGGTGGCAAGAACAAACAAGCGCGCCGAGAAAGAGCGATCAGCTGAGCCAAACAAACACCGCATGCCATGGTCTCCGGTGACGCTGCCAGAGATGAAGGCCTTTGTTGGACTCAAAATGGCCATGGGCTCAATGAAATCCAACAATTACATGAAATATTGGCAAGCGACGAGTCCAGTTATCCAAACTTCAGGATTTGGCGAAGTGATGAGCCGAAATCGTTTTATTGCGATCCTCCGCTACCTCTGCTTTCACGATGTGGATGAAAACATTCCTCGATGCGGAGAGCCAGGTTACAACAAAGCACACAAAATCCAGGAGCTGATGGATATGTTAAATAATAAATTTAGAACTCAATGTGTCTTAGAAAAACAAGTTGCTATCGACGAGTAAATGGTCAAATTCAAAAGGAAGAAAATCGGTTTCAAACAAAGAATGCCACCGAAACCAATCAAGGTTGGCATCAAACTGTGGACACTCGCTGGTGCACGTAATGGTTATATTGGAATGTTCGAGTTGTACAAGGGAGCTCAGCACGGAGAAGCACGGGAACAGGTGGCAGATGGAAGGTCAGAAATGCTTGGAGAGAAAGTTGTTATGAAACTGACTGGGCATCTTTCAAACAAAGGATACCATGTTTACATGGACAATTTTTATACGAGCCCTATTTTGCTACACCGACAGTACAATGAATGTAAGATACAGGCATGTGGCACTGTTAGGGCTATCCAGCAGAATTCAAGAAAATAAAAAAGTCAGCTTTCACTTTTAGAGGTGAATACAAGTGGCGAAGCATAGGGAAGATGGTAGCCACAACATGGCTGGACAACAAGCCTTGCCACTTTTTGTCGACTATCCACCCAGCAACTGGAGATGAGTCAGTGCAGCGCACTAGCAGAACTGGGGAAGTGAATGAGTATGACTGCCCTCCATGTTACCAGACTACCAGAAGTTTATGGGAGGAGTAGACCTGGCTGACCAAAGGATTAGCTCCTTCCATGTTGGTCACAAAACCAGCAAGTGGACACGGCGCATGTTCTTTCAGCTCATTGACATGTGTGCAAACAATGCTTTGATTATTTATAAGCATACTATGAACCTCGGGAGTCGTTATGGTTTTGGCGATTTTAGGGAAGCTGCGTTTCAAGATCTTACCATTGAGTGCAAGAATGCAAACACTCGTGCTGCCCCACTGCGTGCTGCTGCAGTGCCTGTTGAAGAATGCCTGCATGATGTAGGGGTGCACTTTCCGATCAAGCATGTGTCGAAGCCTGGGAAACGAAT
>JANSTQ010155539.1:0-11303 GCA_026167885.1 Bergia puertoricense
TAAAAGTTTGGGATTTTAAAAACATTTTGTGCAATTAGCTCTTGAAGTGACGTTTCGATCGCAAATCATTCGAGTTTAATACATGAGCTAGCAACACCGATTATAAAGTTATGGCAGCCGAACCATCAAAAAAGCTCCAAATAACTATTGCAGCCGAACCATCAAAAAAGCTCCAAATAACTCTAAGTAACTATAGTGCCTACCTTGTGGATGATAGATGTCTTTGACACAGAATTTCGAAGCTGCAATGTCGACTAGTCAAACGTCTTCTCCTTTTCATCAAACAACTTGCCAAATGACTTGCCAAAATTGCGAGTTAGCAACACAGATTCATTCGAGGTCCATAGCTCGAAGATATCGGCTAAATTTCTCCATGCAATACCATACGGATCTCAAAAAATGATCCCTCTCTTATTAGGCAGTTGGCAATATGAAATATAGCCTAACAAACTCATCAAAAAACCAGGACAAGTTCCACTTCTTTAGCTGCAACTGAATATACAATGTCACGCGCTCTCTCTTGTGGCGTTACTGCTGCCAAGCAAAAATTAATACACACGGACGAAATGAGTTCAAAATTAAATATTAAATTAAAGGATTTGTTTTCGCCTTAAGCTGCAGATATTAAAAAGACTGCATGTACACACACATAAAAGACAGACCTAAATGGAAGCCGTAAATGCGAGCCGAAACTTGAACACATTAGCCGATTCTTTCAAATATTAGTCTAAAATCAGAGCGTTATGTTACTCTGATTACATTTTTTAAAAATCAATGATTGCGTGTTGATTTTAAATTTGATAAACTAAAAACGAAAAAAAAAATCGATCTCAAGTAAAATACCTACCAGGGGCCGCGGAGAGGGAGGGGCCTTACCCCCTCCCCCCCCGACTGTTTTGGTCAATTTTTTTTAGAAAAGTATAAAGAACTTGCAAACTTTTCAGTTTTTTTGCTCAAAACGTATCTTCCGCAGTTACCAGCGAGAGAAAATTAATTTTTATAACTAGGCTGTGAAATGAATCAGATAAAAAGTGGCCCCGCTGTACGGCCTCCTGCATGGTTTTGCATGGTGTTCTCGTGGATAGCCTCTTAAAACATTCCCAAAACGTTTTTGGTGTATAAACAAAGATAAACTTGACAAGTTTGAAAACTGATTCTGTAAACTTAAATTTAAGCAAGTTGGAAAACAGTTCCATGATTTCGGAAATGCATTGACGTCCTTTCCATTGAATTAGAATTTTATGAGTATTCTATACATATAGCAACTGTATTATCTACATAGTTTTACAATTTTATTCTATTGTAATTCTTAATATGTTATATGTCAATAATTTATTTATTGAATGATGAGGTATAACTAGCTGCAGAGAGGGCCACTGGTTTATCAGTAGTTTCTATTACTCTTACGTTGCTGCCTTCATTAGATAAAGTCGTTGTTTACTTACCTACTTACTTATCTAACAACTTAACTACCTACTTAACTACTTACTTACTTACTTACACTTACTTACTTACTTACTTACTACTGAACTTACTAACTTACTAACTTACTTACTTTTTTACTAAATTACTTACTTACTAACTTCCTAATTTACTTACTTGTTTACTAACCTACTTACCTAATTATTTACTTGCTTATTTAACTTCTTACCTGCTTACATACTTACTTACTTCCTTACTTACATACTTACTCATCTACCGTACTTAATCACTCACTTACTTACTTACTTACTTACTTACAGTGTACTTACTTACTTACTCCACAGACTGCGCCTAACTCGTACTTTTTCTTTCAGTTGCAGGCGAAACGTTTTGTGAGGATTCAAAGAAACTATACCTTTGCCCTGACTTCATTCTTGGCAAGTGTAAGAAAGCGTCAAAATGTGATATGCATCACTTTCACCTTCCATATCTTTGGCAATGTATTGAAGTTTCGGGCGACTGCAAGTGGAAATGTTTCAGTGAAGAAGAAAACGAAGAAATAGAGAAATCATATTGTGATGTTTATACTGGTAGCTGTTCTAAGCGAGTGGATTTGACATCCATTTTACCGTGGTGTGTGATGCTAATAATCTTGAAACTGTCTCATCGTATTTAAAGCCTTCATTAATTCTTTTCCCATCCGCTAGTCTGGTGAAAATCTTTTGAATACACCTAATTTTAAAACAAAAATTACAGTACAATTTAGATACAACAAAAACCCACCTGAAAGTACCTAGGATGGCATAAGCAAAGTCTCTTATATGTAGTTTTTATGGAAGATTTGGGGAATTCGATTCTTATAGGTCGGGAACTTAATGAATAGTTATAATTATGAAAGAAAAGCTAACAATTATGGAAACGTATTGGTTTCAACTTGGAAATAACGTTTAGTGCATGAAATATGTTTATGGAGTAAATATTTGTTTTTCGTTTGGGCCACTAACTTCAATATCAAAAATGGAATCTCAGTTATTTGAGATTAATTTATCCTAGTGTAGGATAATTTGAAAACGCCCAGATAGACTTAAGCAATACTTTGGGGAATACTAATGTATGGTTTCGTTTATTGATATCACAGCTTTTTCACCGAGGATAAATTGGTGCAGCTGGATTTCCAAGATATGACTATGAAGCATGAGAAACTTATAAATCCTCTCCGTATAAGGCGCCTGTCAACAAGATCCCAGAGTTATGATGACGTTACCATGGCAACAGAATGGGTGTGGTATTGGAACGTAAAGCCCCCTTGTGGTCACAACTTGTGGCATCCGTATGGACGCGAAGATGCGGTTTGTATGGTGAGCTATTTCTGATATGCCTTTTAAGGCATTTAAAAATATTATTAGGTCTAGGAATGAAACTGTTAGCATGCATTCCACTGCTCGTACTAGTCTGAATTTCCGCTTTCACTTCTCTCTGCACTCCTCTCCTCTCGTCTCCACTCCTCTGCTCTACTCTCCTTTACTCCACTCTCATTTACTCTACTCTTCGTTACTCTACTCTACTCCTTTACTCTATTCTATTCTTCTCTACTTTACTCTACACTCCTAAAATTCGTTTATAATCAACTCTATTCTACTGTGTTTTTTAATATATATTACTGTCGTTATCGACTTACATTTACAATTACATTTACTATTTTACTGTTATCATAACCGTTACCTTTACCTTTGTAATTGTAATTATCATTGGCTGTGACCAACGAGAAAATATTTTTCTTTGTTCCTTTGACTGTCGTCAGGAAAAGACACAGAAGAAAATCGAAGAGCACTTCATTGACTTTGCTAGTGGGTGTTCACTGAGTATAGAAGGGAAGAGATACCAATTGTTTTTTTCTGATGACGGCAACGGTAAAATGTTTCAAGAGGAAACTTGCAAAGGACGCAAGGCGAGAAAAGCGGTCAGAAGACGACCGCAGTTTCGATCCAAGGAAGATATCCAGGGCCTTGTCAAGTAAGGATGGGAGCTAAGTGTGCTTAGAATGTTTGTTATACAACATCTATCATTGTCAAAATTGCATGGTAATAACAATATTAGCATCAATATGTGTTGAGCAGTTCTAATGACGCAATATGCAGAACCAAAATCGGTTTACATGAAAAATATTCCTCGATGCGCTTATAGGAGAGAAGTTGTTTAACAGCATCACAATATCAGCACAAGAATTACGAGTTACCATTGCCACTGTTCCCATTACTGGGGTTTACACTCCATGAACGAGACTGTTGCGCCAAATATTTTGAAATCCAGCTCGATCTTTCTCAGTCAATATTAAGTAATTTAAAATATGGCTTCTTGTGCTGAAAAAATGCAAAGCTTTGGTAGCAACAGCACCGTATGGCTTTTGACAGCCCGATCGCATCAACTGAAAACGGCGCAAGGTTAACTCTGTTCTCTGGAAGCTTTATGTAGCTAGAATTTAATTAAGAAACAGTTACAACATACACTCGTAGTCGGGTAGGATTGAAAAAGTAAAATTCCGCATTCAGTAAATTGCGATACTTTGTATAAGGTAAGAACGTTCCTTTTATGTAAACCTGCTAATGTACCCGTTTTGTTGTTTTGTTGCTCGGTTATGTTTTTTCCTACAATACAAAAATTTTCTTTGTAGCTAAAATAAATGTTTTCACTGTCCTCTTTGATGAATTTCCTTTACTTATCAATAAAGATGTACTTTCAACTTCGTGAAAGTTGTCCTAAGTTGAACTCTTTTATCCTGCGTTAATATCCTGCCAAAGTATTTAATAAATGGTTACAATATTAATTTGGTATATATAGCTATAGAGCGTTTCATTAGGCAGAAATATAAACTAGCGATAGTCATGCATACATACTTCGTCAGACAAGTGATAAACACAAATCTTTAAACTTCAACACGTTAAATAGTAATTGTACGTTTTTTTAGGGAGAGTCAAAAGAATTCACAAAAAGAAAATAAAAGAGGAAAAGCAAAACATGTGCCGTTGTCGTGGAAGAAAATGCCACAAGAACGTGATTACAAGCGTATCCTCCTTAAACCAAAATCTGGGGAGTTCCAAGAAGTAAAAAGTTGCTTTCGTCGGACAATTCCCAGCGAGAAGGCCACCATCGTAAGCATTGAAAGAGTGCAAAACCCCTTCATGTGGGACAAGTATACGAGGTAAAAAGGTTTTCATATCTTTCTGTTTTAAAGATACCTCACTATTTAGCTTACTGAATGCTGATCATGCGCACAATGTTTGCGGTCATTTATCACGGATTCTTTCTCGCCCAATTTATCTGGAAACTTCACATGTAAAGGGCACCTGTCTTGACTACCTTATTACCTAAAATGTCATGAATTAACGCCAATTTGACAAATTCGCATTAATATTATTACGCGGGAGTTTCTAAGTGCGTTAATTTCGACAACCTAGCTTAATTTTGTGGCGCGACAGTTTTAACAGCAATAATTTTCTTTATTTATAGCATTTCAAAAGCACACGCCAAAAAAAAAAACGGGAATCGGTATTTCGTACTCTTAAAAGTCTTTTTTCATTTGATATTTTTAAGAAAATCATTAAGGTTTGTCCTGTTTTAAAATGTCAATACAAGGTGATTTCTCAGTTCAGTGCCCGCGTCAGTGTCTTGTATCACTCGATCCATATGGTTGTTTGTTTATCAAAAACTTTAACGAGATCAGAAGTAAGGTATACGGTTGTATTTTCCCAAATAAAGATTTCGTTTTGTCAAAATACAGTGTTTTGTCTACTCGCGCTAATTTTCTTGAAAAAAAATGATACCTTCAATATCGCGTTAATTTTCTAGAATTGAAAATGTCGGCCCCTTCAAACCGTGTTAGTTACCTCGACGTTAATATTCTTATGCGTTAAATAAGTGAAATCGACATTTTAGGTTATAAGGTAGCCCAAATAGTTATTTACAGGTGGTTTACACTTGACAACTTGTAGCTGACTATGTTCTTCGACATTACTGTATTTCAGTACGTTAATTTTACAAGTGTAAATAAAGTTGTTCTTGTTGCTGTTGATGTTGACAGTATAAAGATTTAGCTCCCTTTTTGATGCTTTGTATTGTTGCTGATTCTTTGTTTTAAGTATATTTGTGGAAAGTGCGGGTTATTTGTTTGTTTCTCCGAATGCTCTTTAGCTCCAGATCTTGCAAGTTTGAACATCTTACTGCTACAATAGATACGTTTCCCAAAATATTAGAAAATAAAGCAAGATATTTGGCAAAACACGTAGGAAAGTTGAGCTGACAGCTTGTTTCAGAGACTCGGGATTACATCGGTTTTTGAATAATTGCAGCATTATCTCTATTGCAAAGAATTTTCAACTCAGTTTTTTAAAGGGCGAATAACCGGAGAACCGTGGAAGCTAGATTACGAACTCTTACCAAACTGTTGTTAGGGAGACGCAAATAAAAACCACCACAATGACGTGCCTCTCCTAATGTTTACAACCTCGTAAACTAATTTTTTTCAAAAGTGGTTTGGCTTATAAGGCGTTTGGTTTCTGTGGTATTAATTGAATGAAAGTATACGACTCTCCCTTGACGGAACACGAAGCCATCCCTAGGTAAGCCCCCAGGAGAAGCTGGTATTCATTTTTACAGCTGAGTCGACTGGAACAAGTAGAGTAAAGATTCGTACTTAAGGACAGACCACAGTGGTCGAGCCAGTGATCAAAGTCCCATCCTCTGAGTTATGAGTCAGACACGCATACTACTACGCCGAATAAACCATACTTAGCTAAAACTATAAATTAGTTTATTTTGTATTACCAACAGGAAAAAAGAACGGATGAAGTTGAAACTTCATCCTAGAGAATCAATAGGTGAACGAACGCTGTTCCATGGCACTTCTTATGACGTCATCGATAGTATCTGCAAGCAAAACTTTGATTGGCGAGTCCATGGGAAGCACGCTACTTTATATGGTCAAGGATCGTACTTTGCCAGAGATGCTGCTTACAGCCACAGGTTTACAAGGTACGACAGAGAAAGAGATCCAGTTGAACTTAAGCTTATTCTTTTATATGGATAAGAAAGACAGAAAGTCTAAAAATCTAAAACTTCCCACAACCAGCTAAAGAAAACTGGTTGAGAGCTTTAATAATGATAGTATATAAAAAGAGAGAATTTACAGTAAGATAAGATGTAACACTTTAAAAGAATTAGTAAGTTTAAAAGGGAATAAGTCTGATTCATTTTTCTTTAATTTGCAGTGAAAACTCTAACTCCTCCCGTTTTATGTTCCTGGCTAAAGTTCTTGTTGGCTCATACACAAAAGGCGAATCACACATGCGCAGACCACCGCCGAAGAGCAACAGTGATATCACAGACCTGTACGACTCATGTGTTAATGACGTCACCCGTCCATCAACTTTTGTAGTTTTTGACAAAGACCAGTGTTACCCGAGTCACGTGATTGAGTATTTTTCCCACTTGTTAGTTGGTACGTATTCTGAACCCATCATAAGAGTTAGTAAAAAAGATGTTCTTACACAGAGAGTTCCGTGACTTCGTCACTGCTAATTATCTCTAATTTATTATTAATTGTACGCTACTGAACTGTTCCTGTAATTCAGTTTTTAAACTGCCACGTCAATTGAATAAACCTATTAATCAATCAATCAATCAATCAATCCTCCCTCATCCACCATCGTCATCCATGCTGATTATCCAATCCAAAAATAGGTCTCTCTTCGTTACTCATTATCTAAGAAGTCGAACATATTCCTTATAGCATTTTGGTAATTTATCTTGTGTGGTTCTTTTGGGAAGGCGGGAAGAAGTTCATGATGCCTCTGGAGCAAGCTTTCAATATATCGTCCTTAAACATTTTTAAGTAATAGACTATATATGGTAGTTGCAGTTAATTGCTTTATATTACTTTTTGGTAGTCATTTTGCCATTGGTTGCACCCAATTCCTCGGAACTTTGCAGGTCAGCCGACGTGGTTCAACTCGGAATCACTCACTCATTTAGAAAATTTAGGTCCGTGTTAAGCTAAAAACATTCAGTGAATATGTTTTAAGTAAACATACTAGTATAAAACTGTTGAAGAACAAGATCTGTTTTTGTACTGGGTTTAATTGTCCATATATTGTTTTCCTTCAGAGAAGACGTCGAGTACAAACGTCCATTCTGTCAGCAGGAATGTTAACAGTACTGTCACTCACAACGGAAACACTTGCACAAGCAATCATCACAGTCGGGTTTCTGTCGAAAGTCGAACATTAGCGTCACATTTACCTTTGGCCACAGATGACAAGAATATTGCACCATTTTCTCAGAAGATCCGAAACAACCACGTGGATGGACAAAGTGGAATTCCCTCCTTTAGGAATGATAGGGTTATCAGTTCCAAGCAAACTGTTTCAAGAAACTCTTTTGACATTGTCAATAGTAGGGGTGTAACAAGATGCAGCTGTGTCGTTACCAGTGCCAAACAAAGCGCTACTGTTACCAGTGGGGAGCGTCGCAATGCCAGTGTTCATCATGTCGTTACTAAGAGTAATCTTGGTATTTCTGGGACAAACGACGCTTTCAGCATTACTAATAGCAAGAATCAAAGTCCTGGCGTTAGTAAAGGTACGCAAACAGTTACCAGTGGTACCCAATGTGCTAAAATAACCAAGGAAAGCGTTACAAACGGTGACACTCATGTCGTTACTGATTGTAGCGTTAACAAACAAGTCGAGAATAAATCAAAGTCACAAAAGTGTAGCATAATGTAATTTAACGTGATAGTGAGTTGTCGATGAAAATTGAAATAATAACGGCTTTTTTAGGCAAAGTTGAATCTTTCTCTAGTACACAAAGCTGCAAGACTGTTTTGTGGGAGTAGCATTCAAGGTTTCCCTCTATTAAGCAAGTAAAAATGACAAAAGCTACGTTGCCTTTTAATTATCGTTATGTTGAAAAGGTGCCGGGATAAATTTGTTACTATTTGAAAAGAATTTGTTTGTAATCATTGGCTCTCATCGACAAAGCCTACAGCCAATTATTGTAGATCTACATTTTTTATTTGTATTGCCCAGTGATTTTTAAACTTTCTAGATAAACGAAAAGTTAGCCTGCATTTTTAAAAGTTTTTTGGCAAATCATTTTATTAAAAGCAGTGGTTTAAAATGCGAAAGAAAAGAAAACATAAAGTGAAACAACGAAAAGCGTTCATTAAAGGGACCTCAGCCCTCAGCAACTTGTTACCTTAAAATGAGGCATTGAAGCTCCTTTTTTACAACGTTTTGCATAGTTTCCCGCTATCCGTGTCCAGTTTTACGAACCAGTCCTCAGAAGTTTTAACTTTTGGCTCATGGAGACCGTTATCGTGAAAACTGCTCTTGTTGACGTCACAGGCATGGACTCGCTTGTTGGGTATATATGGATTGCTAATTGTGTTTTACAGAACTCCGTAAAGTTCGACAATTTCAAGGAGATCTTCAAACATTCTCAATAGCTCTGAAAGTCAGGAAGTCAGGAATGCAAACATCCTTGTTTCAAGGATAAAAATACGTAACAAAACTGTCGAGATTCGTAAACAATAACTTCAAAGCCTCGTTTTAAGGTAAAATGTTGCTGAGATCCGAGGGTCCCTTAAACCCGTTAATTGTTGAGAGCGTATTTTTACGTTTGCAAATCAACTGTAAGAAATGTCCCTAAAGAGTTTGAATATAGCTTGATACTAAGGTAGGGTATGAAACTGACCTGTAATGAAAACACAAATCATCTGAAAGGATTCTAACAGTGGAACAGTTAAGGAGTCAAGCATATCAGTTGTAAATACACAGACAGTAAAACAATATAAAAACAATAGGAAGGTTTTGTCTAATTTTCTTTACGTTTTTTTCTTTTCATTTGGCTGTACATGTTTTCACTTTCTTAAACACTTTGGTTTAATCAAATTCCAAATAATAATATTGGTATTTTAGACAGTATGAAATAAAGTTGAAATTAAACTGAACTGAATGCAGTTTTAATATCCTCTGACACGGTGCATGGACAAAATTCACAGAGAGAGAGATATCATAATGACTAATTTTGAAATCCAAAATTTGAGAACGATTTGTTGTTTAGAAGTTTTACCTTTTGGGAGATTTTGAGCATTGTGATTGGTTGAAATAAGCATGTGACTATTTATGAGAGTTTGAAAGGAACTAAAGGTGAACGTTTTTCAAGATCTTTGTGTTAAGTTGCCTTTTCAAGAGCCCCTGGAGTTAGCAATAAAAGCGTGTTTTTGTAAAAGGATCCTTAACTGCTTAGGGCCATTTTATATAAAAACAAACAAACATGTCAGTAAGACGAATACGTTAACAAACAAATGTTTTCAGTTTTTATCTGCGTACTTATTATGCTTTTTTGGTTAATAGCATTAGTGACAGGGGGGTGTTACTAAAACGAGTAACGGAGAAACGAGTAACAGAGTAACGGGAAAACGAGTAACGGCCAAAAATCTCAAGGGGTAAAAATTTGAGAAAACGAGTAACGACCTAAAAATCTTAAGTGCCTAAAAATTTGAGAAAACGAGTAACAAATAAAAATCCCTACTTGAAAAAATCCCCAGAAGGAAAAACTGGAGGGAAAAAATCCCCAGAAGGAAAAATTTGTGGGAAAAATATCCATATTTTTTTGCTTCCGCGCCTTCGTTGCGCCATTCTTCAGAAGACGGCGAAGGGAAGACGGCAGCATAGAAGAAATCGAAGTGTTTACAATTTCCAGTGATGAAGAATGTTCCAAAGACGTGAGAAGAAAAAATTAGAGGGAAAAAATCCACATTTTTTTTGCTAATTGAATTTCACGTCGGTTACATATTTTGGCGCCATTTTCGTCACGTGAAAACACAGTTTCGCGCCTTTGTTGCGCCATTCTTCTGAAGACGGCAGCATGGAAAAAAACGAAGTGTTTAAAATTTCCAGTGATGAAGAATGTTCCAAAGATGAATCAAAAGGTAAGAAATCTATCGTTTTGTCCGTAGTGCTATGGTTCATTGCTGACATTGTGATTTCGGCTTGAGAAATCTGATTTTAATTACCGCAAATCAGATCATGGGACATTCCATGAACAGGCTCCCCGTGATGCATGAAAATAAAACGGCAAAATTTATCTACACTCGTTGTATGAAGATGCTTTACAAAGATCGATTCTCTTATAAAAATGCGTAGTTGCAAGGTTTTAAACTTACTTACTTTTCTCTGAATTTCTTTTATTCTTAATATTTTCTGCGCGACGCCATGGCGCATTTCTGTCTCGCTTTCCCAAGTGCAAGACAGTTTCGCACGAACGAAAATTTATTAAGCTTGAGCATTTTCTGTTTACAAATTTAATTTTTATTAAGGTATAATCGGGTATGATAAAAATCAGTTTTTTTATTATTGAAAGTAGCTGAAGGGAAATTAAACTCAAAATCAACTTTCGAACATTTTTTAATACAGACATGAAATTAGCAAAAAAAATGCGGATTTTTTCCCTCTAATATTTAATTCTCTGGAATTTTGGCCGTTACTCGTTTTCTCTAAATTTTCAAGTAGGGATTTCTAAAATTTTTACCCCTTAGGATTTTTAGGTCGTTACTTGTTTTCTCAAATTTTTACCCCTCGAGATTTTTGGCCATTACTCGTTTTCCCCATTACTCCGTTACTCGTTTTAGTAACAACCGGAAAATTATACCTCGGGCTTATGTATCGATCAATTCGAAACTTCAACATCCCCCCCCCGGGCAACCCCCGGGCATTTGACAAAAACCTTTTCCCGAGGGCCGGGAATTTGACGTTAGGAAGTGCCCGGGGGGCCGGGAATTTGAACCAAAGGGAGGGGGAGGGCTGGGCATTTGAACAAACAAC
>JANSTQ010155550.1:16925-28753 GCA_026167885.1 Bergia puertoricense
ACTATTCACAAATACAATTCACATGCAAGACAAGTACAACCACAAGCACAAGCACCATTCCAGTTACTATTCACAAATACAATTCACATGCAAGACAAGTACAACCACAAGCACAAGCACCATTCCAGTTACTATTCACAAATACAATTCACATGCAAGACAAGTACAACCACAAGCACAAGCACCATTCCAGTTACTATTCACAAACACAAACCCAATCATAAGCTCAGCACAACAAATACTGTTGTCTAACCATAGGCAGCCCATGCTCAAAGTTAGTATTATTGATATTGACAGCAAAGTCAACTTATAAAACTTTGCTTGGGAACAAGTATCGCTTTTCTGGAATCGTTATTTTTTGTATTTTTTTCAATCACGACTAAAGGAGGTCATGATTTTCATGCTTCTGGCAGGGGAGGGGGACTTACATACTCTTAGTCCAACTAATTTCATATCCCACCCATCCCCACCTCTGCTAATTTATGACCAATCTCTTGAAGTGGGAATCAGCGGCGCATAAAGAACGTGTAGACTGGGGAAGAGTTTTGTACGCGTAGTTTGCGGGAGACTCAATGCAGTTCAGTACTCATCAAATACATAATTACCACCGTACTTGAGAATCGTAATATCATGGTTGAAAAATGTTCAAGTAACAAACTCTAAAAAGACGAATCCCAAGAAAGCTAGTACGAAAACTCTCCTCTGATATGCATAAACTTATTCAGCAAACCTAACTTGGGTTTTTCAACGTTTAGGGCGAGTAAATATTAAACCCGGAAAAGCTATTAATTAATAACAATTATCATCAATTACGCCAAAATATTGTTGTTGTTCTTTCCGAAATATTTGTCTTAGAGATATTTACTAGGCAATTTTCACTCACCGGGTGTCGCTTGTTTGCACCTGTGAAATGAACAAGGAAAGACCAGAATGACATTATGAGATCATGTGAACTGCGCAAGATGATACAAAACAAGACACAGAGCGTATGAGCAAGATTAGCAAGAATTTCCTACCATAAATATTGTAGAACAAAGAAACACTTAAAATTCCCCTACAAGGCTAAAGCCAAAAATAGCTCTGATTTAACTATTCGAAGACAAAAACACTATATATACAGTTTTGGTTTTAAAATATCAAAAGAAACAAATAACTTGAAAAACGCTACCTTCTACCAATGCTAAAAAACACTAACATATATGTATTTGCTGTACAAAATAATCAATATTAGAAAAACAACGAAATTTCAGTTTTTTCGCGAAAGTGTTTTTATATTTCCGGGATTACAGTTTCAGCACAACTCATGTGATCTAACAGTGATTATGAATTTCCGCTCTTTAAAATCTATCCATCCACAATCTAAAACTCGCTTAAGCCGTGCTTTAAACCGGGTTTAACCACCATCACATGTTTGGCAGTCTTAACATTCATAACAAACAGCTAGAAACTCTACTAGCACTGAAACAAAACGGCATTGTAAAACTTTTAAAATATACACGCATAAGGTGTTCACGTATTATCAGTCCAGTCTATTGTTTTATAAATGGTGTGAAAACGTCGACACTGGCCATATATGTTAGCGCCATATTTTGATTTCATTTTAATAAGTTTCAGCTTGACAGATGGAGGGTAAGGTAGGACGATGAACGTTTTAAAATATAATACTAGCAAGTGTGAACTAGATTTTACTTTAACTAAACTGGCAGATATTTGAAGAATGTTACTGATAAGCAAGCAAACTGCGACAAACTTACCCGATGTGTAAATCTCAGGAGTGGACAATCGGTTGTTCAAAGTTTGGGTTTGTCGATGGCGATCAGTGCAGTCCGACGAACTCCTATGAACATCCTGGAATCCACACAACGAGATACAAAGTTACACTTGCGTCCTCATCGACACAACGGAAGTCGAAACTTGCCGATGGTTAAATGTTTGAAACTACTTTAAACTAAGTTCCCGGGAAATAGTATCCGTAGCACGTAGGCGTTTAATAATTTAAAGAAATATCAAAGCTGTTATGAACAAATTCGTTTTTTTAATAAGTACAAAATTATACTCAGTGTTCGAAAGGTAATTACCAAAGGCAAAGCATTTCTACCAACAAGACAGGCAAATATACACCGATCCCTTCGGTTGTTGTTTTCTCAAAAGTTAAGAAACAAACAAATTTGCAAACAAGTTTAAGTCGATTTCTACGTCGATTTAAGCTCGAAAAAAGCGTATGTAAACGAGATGAAACTGGCTTACAATCGTCACATCGGAGTCGCTGTATTGTGTCGACATCATTGCAAGACTTCTTGAAAATTCAATCTAAAAGTTAAGGGCGACTTGACAGAAGCCGATATTCATGCAAATTTGTGGTTTCCACTTGAATTCTGCTAGTTCAGCGGTTACGATGGAATCAGTTTCAAAAGGGAGTGACAATTCAACTTCAAAGAAAACAAGCGCGTGAATAAGAACAAATTCAATGAACTGTCTATCTTACCTTACTGTGACTTTGTGACTTGCCATCCTTCGATGGTGGGATCGTAATCATCTCTTTGTAGCCTGAAAGAACAATTCCATGTTCATTTGAGATTTTATCGCAACCGCAGATCGGCGCAGCACTCAGGCGTGATAGTGTATTTATAACTTTTGTAAAGAATTTCAATTATGTTTCACATTATACCTTCAAACAACTTCGTGTAAATAATAGAAAAACAAAAGTTAATTGATCAGCTGCGAAAGTGTGAAAGCCATTTTAAAAAGCTATAAATCTCGATACGAAATTTACATTTTAACCATAGTTCATACGTTCTTCAGTTAAACTTATAAATATCCTAAAAACAAAGTACGATTAATTTGAAAGTTTTATCAAACTGTAAAACCAAAATTCACCAAAAATAGTTTTTTAAAAATATCATTGATACACTGTACGCGGTGTTAAGTACTATGTCAAAAGAATCCCTGAAACAATATTCCCTCAGGGTAAGCAAAACCAATGTCGGCATTGGTTTTGTTTTCATAGATGTTTTTTTTGTTTATTTTTCTGCTTTTTATAAATTCTATTCTCTTTGGGAGGATTACTCGTTGACTAGTCGATTTCACAAACTGATAACTGTGACATGTAATTAAGTTAAATTAAATTAGAACAAAAGACATTCAATTAAATTCAATAAGACAAAAAGTTTTGGAAAAGTCCTGATGGGACAACTTCAACAATTTAAACAATCCATCAAAAGATGTTTCCAGAAAGCCATGAAGGGAATAGGAAGGGCTGTGTATAAAAGCTGAATCTACAAAACAATAACCACAAGAGCTTTTACCTCGCAAAGAAATCTACCAAAAACAATCTAAATTTCTAAATTTTTGTATTAATACTAATAGTACAACAATGAAATTTCTTTGCCAATAATCGAACGTTATGCGCAAAACGTGAAAACTTTGGATCTGAAGTAGGTTTCAGCACTTTTTCTTAGTTTAAAAAGAACTGATTGCATTCGTATAATACTGTTGGAAGTATTTTTCTACATCTCTTCTTACTTCACATATCCCATATCCCGTGTTCATTGCCACTCCTGTTATTTTGTAAGTATTCAGCAACTTGGTCACAATGTGGTTCAGGGGTGAATTATCGTTGGGGAGGGGTGGGGAAAATAATCCGCTCAGTGGATAATGACTCTCTTTTAGTTGGAACTTCAGGAAGATACATTCAGTATCGACAAAGGCCGAGACAACCAAAATCCTTTCTCGAGCCAATTTGACTCGATCGGTGCTTTTCAGTATGCGGTTTCTGTTGTGCAAACTGAGCGGATGTGTCTACGTGACTTGGGCTGACCGCCAGCACACTAAGTGGACCGGTGCATGTCGAGCTAAGCATCTTGCTCTCAGGGGCACAACACAGCAGCGGTTGGGTTACGAGTAAGACATTGCTGCGCGATCAACTGATCGGGCATATTTTCTTTTAAAGTCGATTCTCAAAGAAAACTAGTAGATAAGTGGGTCGAACAAGCAATCGTGAGCCGCTGTTATCCTCGTCACTCTAAATGGACTCATACAAAGGTGAAATTTTATGTCCATGCATCCTGCACATGAGAGTGATCTCTCGCTGTGAATGAATTAAACGCCTCTGGCCAAAAGTATCCCGATTGTTATCCATGCTTTGTTTTTCACCTTTTTTGAAGCCTCGATCAGACTAATATTTATAAAGAAACTTTTAAGTCAGTTTTTTTAACTGTTTTTTTTTAAAGTTAAAACTGGCATTAATGATAAAAACGCAGTATATTGGGATGTCTACTGTCTGGTGTCGCGCTTGTACGATCTACTGTGGTTGTTTTGGAGAAATTCAACGTTATTGTACAAAGATTCTTATGAAAAGAGTACACATTATGAAAGTCAAATCTAGTCGTTGTTTTGCTAGAAAAATAGCACACATTAATTGTCTAACTGATAATAGAAATGATCCTGTATGGCTACAGTATTGCAGCTCTTTCGTCTCCTATTGTGGGGATTCTTTTATTTTCGAGTGGTCAGGTTTTGTTTAAATCTGGGGGGAGCAGAGGGCCCACAGTTATATCCCTTCTCCACATGCGTACGCAAACAAACTGGACAGCGGCACCTACCAAAACACTAGCTGCAACACAAACTAGTTCGAACTCTGCATAACGATTGTCTTTGCATGTGGAGAGCGGATTAGTTTGAATCTAATTTTGAATGTTGGGAAGTTGCTTGCCTCGCAGGTTTCGATGTGATGACTACTTTTTTATTACTCAAATCAAAGAGCGACTTCACAGAACAACACTCAAATAAATCGGTCTTAATTAATCCATCTTCCGTAAATCCAAATTGACCACGATGTTCGACTTGAAAACACTAAACGAACGTCACCCATATTCGACAATTGACTTATTTCATTATCTAACAAGTATTTCATGAGAAAATACGTCACAGTTGTAGCTACGACGATTCTAAAATGTGGTTATTTCACATTTCATTTTGCCTATTTCTATCCTACAAGTAACAGTTTTCCAGTAAAAGTAACTCAAAAATTGGAGCAGCAGAAAGTTATATTTTTCAAGGTCAAAAATTGTATTGGATCTGTTGAAGAGGATAGTCTGATAAAAATAAAAATAAACTGTGAGAAATTAAGCACTTAATAGTGAATTACTAGTTATTACTCGCGATGACTGAAGGGGGTTATTAAAATTTAAGCGGCTGTTTGTCATTTGGCTGTCACTGAGGCTCTCAGTATGTTACAGTAGAGACCCAACTTAAGGAGTTTCATACTAAGCTCGCCATGATTACTTGCGTTTGTTGACAGTTTAAACCTGGACTCCCATAAATCTTGCCTTCCACTGAGTTCAAGTCCTTAAAACAAGACATGTTTTCCACTAGTTTGTCTTCAAACGTGACCATCGAAAAAGACAAAAGAAAAAATGCAATATCAGAAACAGTCGTAACAGCAAAATTGGTATTTATGATAAAGTGCCATTCAGTTTCAAGAGAAGCCATCGAAGAGATGAAATGCTCATAACATTATGACGTACATAGTCTCGTTGAACTGGCAGCTTGTCCAAAACATACGAGCTAAAGCTCACAAAAAATAACATTAAAACTGATTTCGTAAAACGCTGTGATATTTATTCGTTTGACAGTCATTGACACAGCATAAAACAGTATTTCATGTGGCTCTTTCATGGCTGAATAAATGGGTTTTTCTCTTTTTCAAAGTTAAATTTTTGCGTTTAGATCCAAATAATTGCAAAAGAGAACATCTTAATCCACTAAAAAGACAGAATCGATCACTTCTGCTAAGGTTTTATGCATTTTAGTTAAAACAATTTATTACATTGTGTTCCGGCCCGGAACACAAGAATTAACAACTACAATCCAACTTAATGGCCTCCTAAAACAGCCCATCCATAGCATTTACTTCTTGAAAAACTTAGATCAGTATCTGAACAGTGCCTGTTTAGAGATATTTTAGCTTGAAAAAGGTTTTTGTCAAAAAATCCCTGAGCATGCGCAAAGCCGTGAAACTGCCCTTTTAATAAAACGAAAATAGTCACTGACAAAAGAATTATGAAGAATAGTTGTTTGGCACTCGCAGCATTTTGAAGAGCTGGTACGAGGTCGCAGTAGTCGAGGATGCAGACAGTAGCATAAGCGAGGACTGGGACTCAACAGAGAAGCTGGCTGGAGGGAAAGGCCAGTTCCTCAAGTTTCACAGAGGTCTGATAATATTTTAGTAAGACTGAATGGAATACCCTAAATCACAAATAAAGGTTTCTAGAATATTCGTGGTAGGATTAGTTATGTAAGCATCTTAAATGATATTGAATCGCGTGTTTAACGACAATTACTCATGTCAATAGGCACGTTTTCACCAATCAATTTCCCGTCACTTAAAACGAAATACTGAGGCTTTCGTTTACGATTGTTTCTAAACTGGCTAAGAAAGAAAACAAGCCGCTTAACAAATTTCACGCATTTATACTTCAAATTTTGCACCTTTAACTTACTGATAGCTGATCGAGGGGGATAGGCCTAGAAAGCGCAATCATGAAAATTTGCCAGCTTCGTCTTTTCCTGCAACTTACGCAATCGTAGTTACTATTTCGTCTCGCCATCCTGGTTTTTGTAAAGGCTGGGTTGGTACTTTGTCACTCTGACACTCTGGAAAAACTAAATGTGTACGAATTTCCTTGTTCACGTTTCCACCCTTGTGGAGAGGCAGATGAGAGGATGGTCGAGTTATCTCACGCACGCTACCGGTTTCTCAGCACGTATATTCACGGTTGCAGCCAGATCACGTATTCTCCGAGGCCAGCGCCACGTGATTTGCCTGATCAGTGCAAGTTGGAGTTGCAGAAAGGAAAAGCACCGAAATATTCGCCAAGCCGCACATTCCGCTTCTTCATATTTTTGTCAACTTAATTATTGAATGTCAAACAACCTGAGCCCACACAATCCTTAGTGTGTTCAGATTTAGTAAACAATTATATTTCAGTGTTCCCTTAAATTTGCGCTACACAACAAAATGAGTTAACTCTCAGTTTAAGTTCGGTACCAGAAAAGGAAATAACACAAAGTTTAACAGATAAAGAGTCATATTTTCGTAAGAAACAAAAATAAATGGTCGTTTCAAGAGCAAGAAATTTCATTGCCACGCGAATCTTGAGGTTTTTTCGCCACTCTGAAATTTGGTTAGTGCTGCTGTCAATCAAGTTAAACCATATGTTAAACCGGGCCGCGCCGCGCCGCACTTTCCGGTGGTTTGGGCGGCGTTGTTCCAACTGCAAAATGGACAAGTCAGAGGATCTAATCGGCTGCTTTTGTTCTCTGGCACGCAGTCGGTCAATCGGTCTTAATCTGTTGTGGATTATCGGCGGAAGCCCAAAACCACCTTCCAGACCAGAGATTTGAGTTTGGACACATTTCTCCAGGATGGGGTACACAAGGGGCTTTTAGCTATAAAAAACTGTATTGAGTTTGCACGGAAGGTCGCCGCACTCACCTATCATGTTCCGCCTCACTGTCATCGTCACACGCGTTGATCGGGATAAGATTTCCTTCGCCTTTTGAAATAAAGAAACCTGATTAATACCCTCAGGGCCATTCGACCAAAGATAGAACAGAGTGAGTAAATAGGGCGCAGGTCTGGAGGAAACTACATATATGGACAGGGTGTAATGCAGCTTTTTAAGAAGATGGAGATGTAAGTGGCCTCCGGACACACTTAATGTGACAGTCAGACACATGGTCAAATAGACTAGCACACAATCAGCCAGATGGACGAAAACAAATCGATTTGTTCGTCCATCTGATCGGCTGTGATTGTATGTCTGTCTGTTCGACCGTGACAAGTAAAGTGAAAGAGACCGCAAATGGTAGACTGAGAGACGAACTCTCGCAACGATAGCACAGTGATAAAAACAATAAAAGTCACAGGACCAGCTACATAATAAATAGCGTCAAGTTGTTCTTCATTGCAGCTCTGAATCAGTTTACCTGAGGTTAAACACAAAAATTGTATCTGAATCTTAAAGGAATTCTCGGCTGAAAAACACCTTTGTTCTCAAACTGAAACTTAACATTGCCTTAGTCCGTACTGCTCGCCGCCATCTTGAAATGTGACGTAATATGGTTATAGCTCTATGAACAGAATTATCGATTTGCCAGACTCTACTCTTGGCGATTGTAGTGGGATTGAACAAGAGGAGGGCACGCACTTCAGCCATATTGAGTCTCATTTCAAGATGGCGGCGCGTGAGGAATGGGCCAATTCCGAACTACGCTTCAGTTCCTGCAAACAATAACATGATGTCAAGGTCAGGTGTCAGGTTTCCATACATTTGCTGTATTTCTTAGCACCTGCCCTCGACTTCAAGTTGTTGTTCACTTGAATTGAAGCGTAATTCGGAAATAGGCTATTAATAAAACTAAATCGCTTGGTGTATATATCTATGAATAGAACTACCAATTTTTAACTGACAATACAAGGCAATACTAAGGTTTTTTGAGAGGTTAACCTGTTTTTCAGTAGTTTTTTTCAGAATGACATTTCTTCGCCAGGTATACTAAAATTAATTAAATAAGGTAAAATATGTTAACTGAACTGGTGTTTTTTAAAACAACAAACGTTGTCGAACTAGCGTTTATCTTCAGGTTGTGTCACTGGGCCGATGCAAGTAGGCCCTTTGCAGCTCGAGATCACATGGTACAAAATTCGCCATACTGGAAGGCAAAAGAATGTGACAAACTCCAAAACAAAGCTCCATCAACTAGAAAAACGTGATATAAAGCTTTCTCACGCTTTTCCAATTGATGGAGCTTTGTCTTGGAGTTTGTCAAATTCTTTTGCGTTCAATATGGCGAATTTTGTACCATGTGATCTCGAGCTGCAAAGGGCCTGATGGCATTTATCCATACTGAGTGGAGGAGTTATTGAGTTGTATGGTGTTGTGTTGTTAGGTGATTCCCCGGGGGTAGAGAGTTAAATGAAAGCAGAAACTTGTTTGTTCAAAGTTGGTTGGAATTTTGCAATTAACAGAGCTTCCATGGTTCGCCTGCGTTTCCAGTGTTTGGCTCGTGTAATGGGCTAATTCCGAATTACGCTTCAGTTCCTGCAAACAATAACATGATGTCGAGGTCAGGTGCCAAGTATCCATACATTTGCTGTATTTCTTAGCACCTGCCCTTGACTTCATGTTATTGTTCACTTGAATTGAAGCGTAGTTCGGAAATGGGCTATTATTTTCCAAGAGAAAGTGTGACCAGGGTTTGGAGTAGAATGATGTGTCGGTTGTGAAAGAGTGGAGTTAATTTGCGTGCTCGTGTTTTTAAAGTTACGTGAGGTTTCGCCTATGTATTCTTCTTCACAAACGTCGCATGTCCCTTTGTAAACTACGTGTGAATCGGGGAATCACCTAACACAACACCATACAACTCAATAACACCTCTACTCGGTATAAATAAACGTCAATTTGCATCCTAGTGACACAACCTGAAGATAAACGCTAGTTCAAAAACATTTGTTGTTTTAAAGAACACGGATTTTGACATATTTTACCTTATTTAATTAATTTCTTCAAAATGTTAAGCTATAATAATTGAGCGCCATGACAAAGTACAGCTTTACAAATGTAACTATAAACACCTGCACTAATCTTTTCACTGATCATTAACTTTCATCTTCATCCAGTAAACTGACTACAGGACTAACTAACACTACACTGCTCAGCGGCATGCACCAGTTTAACTGTGTACCAACAGAGTGCGTTTGATTCTTCACAAATATGTTTGAAACTAATAGTCGATCAAGCGCCTTCGAATTAGGTTCGTCATGAGACGAAGTTATATCCCTGGGAGAGAGCCAGGGATTAAAGCCTTCGCCAGGATAATGAATTTAATGTCTAACAAAAATAAGCCAAAATCTTCTTGTTATGAGAAGGTACTCGGAACGTTTGCTTCGTCTAAGTGCTCTCAAGGGAGCCCCTTACCCTGTAATAAATTGTTTCTCATTTCAGTAACAAAGTACAACGTACGTTTGACGACTGTTTTTCATGCTAACTGTAGCAATCAGCATAAAAAGAGGAAGAAAAGGGTCGTACTAAAAAACTCGTTCTTGTTGAGAACCAAACGCTCACTGTGTATCTGAAAATGGAGATTATCTGAGCTTTATTCTTGAGCGTCACGCTTGTGATTACACTGTTGCCTGCCAGTTTAAAAAGTGAGAATGTCACAGATTGTTGGTAGTTAAAATTATAAAAGTTTAAAGTGCAGTATTTAAATAAATTTGAACTGAGAGGCACAAGGCAAGTATACTCGGTATAGTCGAAGCTAGAGTTGAAGGATTTAGCTGTTTAGCAAATGGTACTATAAACTACCGCAACAGCATTAAATCGCTTTATGCAATTCAGTTAAATGCAGATTATACGTTTATTTCAATAAGCAGTTTAAGCGGTTAAAAGCAGGAAAATTATCAGCTGGGTTTATTTTGGATTAAATGTCTGGCTGGAGTTGAGAAATGACAGTTAAGGCTTTAATTTATCAGTGGTCAAATTGCAACTCATGGAATTTAAATACATACAGATAGACATAAAAGGGAGCCCGAAATGATTTGGAGGCTATTGCCACTGCCCCGCTACAAAAGAAGAAGAAAATATCATTAATATTTCGTATGTGACCTACATCTTTACACTGAAAGTGTCGATTTTGTATAACAAACAAAACCAATTGTTAACCATGACCATTTTTGCCACGCTAAAATGGTTGCAGCGCTTCTGTGTGGTTATTTGAGCCCACTTGTGTGTGTCTTTTATGAAAATACACTCGTCTTTACAAATACACGAGCAGGCATGCAGACGCACTCGAAAACACAGAAACTCACAAAAAGGGGAATACACACATAAATACATACACAGACACATACACTATGGAGACACACACACGTACCATGAACATACACAGACACATATGCACGGCACACACACACACATACACCATAAGCACATACACACACAAAATGAGCAAATAGATATAAACATCATGCGTCGCATAGATATATACCAACACGAATGTAAGCTCTACACTCGTGCAAGCGCAAAAGCTTTCACCAGCTGCAGATGAGCTACGTGTGTTCGAGTTTCTAAACCATCAAATGTCAAAGCTCAAGGTATCTATTAACATAACTCCTATGCCATAACTATTTGAAACACTTTACTCTTTTTCCTAATCCCTTTAAGTTAACCATATTAGTTCTGTTTAAAATACAATCTCGATTTACATTAGCTTTCATTTATGTCTGTTTATTTCTTGAGGGGCAGTATTTTAACAAATTATGTAATCTGTTGTTAAGTTATTTGAGTGTTATGCACATTAAGATACATTTCTACAAGGTTTAGAAGATGGTACAGCTTGTTTAATCAGAAACTCTGCAACAACTGAGCGAAGCTGACCTTTGAGTAAGGCGTGTTCTCGAAACTGTGTCCATTGACTTCAAGAATCTGAGGGTTGAAAAAGTCCATAAAATGTTTACACTGGAGTTCAACCAATATATTTTTAAACAACAAGTTTTGGATATTTTTCCAGACAACAACTTAGAATTATCAATTTTCAAAAAAAAAAAAGCTTTCCATCTTAATAACATAAATTTCCTCACCTGGTCTCCCCGTCTCAAGCCCGCGTCTGCTCCTCGCGAGTTCCTGTCCACCTGAACGACGAAAAACAGAATCGGTTAACGGGACACTGAAGTGACTAGTGCTGCCACTGAAAGAATTAAAGCACTGTTTGTAGATATATTTTCACCTTAGGAGATTTAGTTGTAACGAAGATATTTCCTGGAGCAC